>PISX010010123.1:0-71932 GCA_004024625.1 Mellivora capensis
CGTTACTGAATTGCTGTATGAGTTCTAGTAGTTTGGGGGTGGAGTCTTTTGGGTTTTCTATATAAAGTATCATGTCATCTGCGAAGAGAGAGAGTTTGACTTCTTCCTTGCCAATTTGGATACCTTTTATTTCTCTTTGTTGTCTGATTGCTGTTGCTAGGACTTCTAATACTATGTTGAACAAGAGTGGTGAGAGTGCTTCTCTCCATTCCTTAAACATACCCTTCATGTACTGTTCTCTCCATATTTACCTGCAATTCACCCATCTTACAGACACTATTCCACAACTCACCAAACCACATTAGTTCTCCTGATTAATTTCTCCCTTTTAGAATTCATCCTTCTGCATAGCACAAATGATCATCTAGTCTGCAACTTTATGAAGATTTGTATATTTATTTGCTTAATATCTTCTTCCCTGCCAGACTATAAAGACCATGAGAACAGAAACCTTTCTTACTATATCCCTGAGAGACAGGACTAGTCTGATACCCAGCACGAGCCTCATAAACGCTTGATAAATAAATGAAACTAAATGTAAGACCCAGTAGGGCAGGAATCAAACTGGTTTCCTGTTATCTCCCTCCTACCTACAGATCTCTATCTTAGCAATATTGGTAGATGTCCCCAAATTATTAGTTCAATAAATAAACAAAGGAGAAGGCTCGCTGTTTTTTCCCCACTACGAGCTAATTCCATTAAGAGCGGCTTAATTAGAGAAAACACCTCAAACTGAGTTGGATTCTCTCAGTTTACCACTTCTGTAGTTCCACCTTCTTCTTTTTTAATATTTTTTAATTTGACAGACAGAGATCACAAGTAGGCAGAGAGGCAGGCAGAGAGAGAGATGAAGCAGGCTCCCTCCTGAGTAGAGAGCCCAATGTGGGGCTCGATCCCAGGACCCTGAGATCATGACCTGAGCTGAAGGCAGAGGCTTAACCCACTGAGCCACCCAGGCGCCCCCTATAGTTCCACCTTCTGATGGAAGCTTAACTACCAAGAATAAGATTAGTGTCTGCAGCATGAAGCTGGGACATACCGTGTCCCTCCTAGTGAATGGCATGACTTCCAGATGCTTCCTTATTCTGCTCGTTGTTCTCTGCATATCCAATAGTTTTATAACTTTTCCTCTTGAAATGCATTGTCCCAAACTATGGACATATGTCTGTGATATATATGGATATATGGACATATATGGATATATGTCTGTGACATATACCAAGATATTCCATATTCTTATACTGGATATTTTTATTAGCATTGCCCAGTTATATGCCTTGGCAATCAGACTCTAGAATTCATTTATATTGACCTTTCAGCATACTGTTAAACCCCAGGAATGTGATTAAACCAGGTCATATACTTCCGGTACTTATGCATTTGATTTTCTAAACCTAAGTTAGGATTTTACATTTATTCCTAGTAAGTAACCATGAGATTTAACTCTGATTTGCATACTTGAGATCTTTTTAAGTCCTGGTTCCTTCATACAGTGCACTAACTCCTGGTCTCAGTTTTTTCATCCGAGACCCCCAAATGTTGACTGTATCTTCAGTTTTAAAACTCTGGTCCCTTATCTTCTAAGAAATCACTCTCTTCTAGTTCATGGTTATCCTTCTTATTGCTCCTTCTCAGTCACCTATGAGGCTTTCTTCTTTTTAGTCATTCACTCATTCGTCTGATAAGTTATGAAAGAAATGGTTGAGAATCTCCTCTGTGCCAGGGACAGGGCTAGTGTGTAGACCAGAAAGATGAAGATGACCAAGTCATGGCCTTTGTCCTCAAGGCTGTTTCCCAAAAGCCCCATGGCTTTCACTTATTACCAGGCAATTTTACCCCTAAGTATTGTTAAAAATATATACTCGGTTAAATCCTAAACCAGTGTATCCAACCTTATAAGCTCTCTTCATGGTTTATTGGGTTTTGTTTGATAATCCCACAAAAATCTTCAAATTCAACCTGGCCAAAAGTTAACTCATTGTTTATCACTACCCCTAACCACTTCCTGGACACTACCTCTATTCTTGAACCTGATTGATGGTACCATCATTTGCCCAGTCATCTAAAGTAGCAAACTGGAATTTATCCCAGATTTCCTACTATTTATCTTTCACCTAAAATGGCTCACTAGGTCCTGTCAATTCAATCCTGCAACTATCGCAAATACCTCTCTTCCTCCACATTCCTACTGCTATAAGTTTAGTAATCGTCTGTCAAATAGATTATTCTTATATTACTCTAACTGACTTTCATACTCCTAATCCCATTCTTCACAAATCCATCCTCCACACTGCTGTCAGGATGCCAGAAAGAAGGGAGGAGGTTTATGAAACATATATTTAGTATAATAGCAAGATTTCAATGCACAAAAGAAGTAATAAGGCATGAGGCAGAGAAAAAAATAATCTAGGAAAAGAATTTGGAGCCAGGGATAATATCTAACAATCCTCCATTCTTACTGGAACCCTGATGCTGCTCTGAGTGCTTGGCATGTGTTTTCTCACACCATCACAGACAGCCCTGTGAGGACTGATAAGGAAACTGAAAGGTTAACATGTCCAACATCACTTGGCTAGTAAACTAGTAGATCTGAATCCAAACTGTCTGTCTCTAGAGCTCATGTTCTTAATCACTCTCTATGCTGTCTCCTAAGAATGAAAGAGAAGTACAAAATTTACGCCATGAAATTTTATATACTTGCCAGAGGCAGCGAACGGAATGCCAAACACCCAATAGGAAAGAAAATAGCTGTAAGATTTGCAGTGTCGGAAAGTAAGATCCAACCAGTTGCCCATGGAAAACACTGCACTGCCTACTGCTAAGACCAATTTAAAAAAAAAAAAAAAAAAGAAAGAAAGAAAGGAAAAAGAGGGCAAAGTGACATTAAATCAATTCGGCTGTTCAAAACTGTCAAGGTCTTCTATAGCCTCTTATGGTCACGGGTACATAAGAGCCATAACGTCCCGCCACAACAGCCACACCAAGCCGCGTTTATGCTGTGATGAAAGTAGTTCTCAGTCTACATTCTGAAACTCTTTTCAACATTTAGTAACAACCAGACAGAAAAACACAGTCATGTGCCCTTGGAGATTTTGTGAAGTCTTAGCTCCTGCCTCAAGTGCTCAGGCAACGACCTTGCAAGAATGGCTGACTCAACCTGACACTAATGTAATGTGTGTCAACTGTACTTCAATAAGAAAAAAAAGAAAGAAAAAAGAATAGTCTCCTCAAGGCAGATGTAGACATATCCTAGCAACTAAATCAGCCAACCCTCGCATCCCACCCGGTCACAGATTCCACTGTCCAGTGAGAGGACGTCTTCAGCCTTGTTAGGCCACACCCCAGTTGTGCAAAGACAATGGCACCTTTACAATAGTTCTGGCCAAGCTACCAGACTTGAATGCCAGGCAAACACCTGTGAAAACTTATTTCTGTTGTTCTTTGCCCGGTGGGTGTTCTTTAACTTTGTGGCCATAGACCCATTTGAAAGACTGACTGGCCTGTGGACTACTGCTTGGAATGTTTTAAAATTCATCAAAAACCATGATACCTCCAAGAAAAGCAATTATATTGGATTTCAGTTATCAAAAATCGTGTAATAAAAATCTGTGCTTCTTTTTTGAATCATTAAACAACAAGGCCTAAAAACCACTGTAGCTCAGAAGTGGTGAGTCTACATTTTACTTGGGGATTCTGCAATAGCTATAATGCTATGTAAAAATTGACCAGATTGTCGATGAACCCCAAATCAGGTTAAAGGATGCTTTCAAAGTGATGCTGATATTTCATGGAATCAGATGATAATGGTTTAATGTATCCATCCCAACGTAGACACATTCCTAATAGACCAGAAAGCCAAGTTCACAGACCTGGGCAAATGTTTTCCAGGCCATGAGTCAGAATAGCCAGCAATTTTGTTATAACTTAAATGATAGTATTAACATATGAAAAAGAATCTAGCAACTGGTGGTAGACAGCATCTTTAAGAAATAGAAAGGTAGAAAGAGCAAGCATTGCTCTTCCAGCACCATCTAGGGAAGGGGATCCAAAATCTTGATTTGAGGAACATTTAGCTGTAACCAGGTACTTTTGACTATGGAACAGGTATACCTATCCTTAACTTCCACATCAGAGGCACCTAACGGGAGCCCTGGACTGACTGCTAAGGCTTTGTTTTATTTTATTTTTTTAAGATTTATTTACTTATTTAGAGAGATGTGAGCGCGTGGGGAGGGGCAGAGGGAGAGAGAGAGAAACTTTAGCACACACCCCACTGAGCACAGAGCCCGACCTGGGGTTCAGTCTCCTGAACCCAAGATCATGACCTGAGCCAAAACCAAGAGTCAGACGCTTAATGACTGCACCACCCGCAGCCCCCTGGCTGCTGAAACTTCTGTGGAGGGTCACCAAAGAGTCTCTGGTCCTCCTGAACAAGGGTGTAAACTTCAGTGTAAGCAGAGAATCCATAATTTGCACCAGATTCTCCAGAGGGACCTCAATCACCAAAAGACAAGAAGCATTTTTCTAGATGATTTCTTTTCCTTCTATGACACACCTGTTGGTCTCCATGGCAATAGTTTTATCTTAGTCATCTGTGTATATTTTCTCTTCCTCACCCATTTCAATTTAAAACTTTCGAGAACTCTCCTGCCCCTTCGTTTACCTTTTTCCTGGTGAAAGGTACTAAATGTCTGTCCTTCCATTGTGTGAGCACAGTGTTATAAATTACCTCCCCTGGTCCTACTACCCAGCAGATTTGAAGTCGAAGCCTAAGGGGTTTGGAATCAACACAGGAAATGTATGAAAAGGAAAAACAAACAAACAAACAAAAAACCACCTTGCCCTTCCCAGGTTTTCCTCCCTGAGCTTCATGCCTGGGGTCTCAAGAATCCGGGTGGAGAAAGAGTGAAGGGCACCACCACCTCGTTCTAAGGACAGAACTCCCTGGAAACACGTAAAGACCTGTGAAGAAGCCCGTGTCACTAGAAGCAAACTACAAAGGCTTAGAAGTGGATCTGTCTCCAGGCACAAATTGTGGACCAGCCTCCATTGTCCTGGTGGCTCCGAGCAAGGAACGTGTCTATCTCCTTGTTGACACAGGGAGGTCTTAGAACAAAGAAAGTTGATGACAGAAACATATCCTTTTTCCCAGCACTTGAGTGTGTGTGATTTAACCTTTAACTCTTGGTTGTTGATGTAGGTGAGATGTCAAATATTTTCTACTGAACTGTTTGGCAACTGTTTAAAGTGTTTTCATCACTCCTCCAACAAGGTGAGGCTAGGCTCCCTTTAGCCAGCGCTGTGAGGGTCTCCTCCCCCACCCTCTCTCCTCTCTGTCGCTTCTCCCTCCACCCCTACCCCCCACTGAAACCGGAAAACAGCGACAAAGAGCAGGGATCAGCCTGTAGTCACTGTAAATCTGCAATTACTTAAAGGGTTGCTTCCTGTTTTTTTGAAAGCAGACTCTCCTAGCACGGAATAGAGACTGAGGTCTTGTGACCAACTGTGAACAAATGATTTAAACTGTGACACAAACAATAAGGAGTCCAGTATCAGATACTGTAATCCCGTGTTCGTCCCCTTGAATGCTTTAGACTCTTACTTCCTCTAGATCAAACGTCCGCCATGAAAAAACAAAACAGCACTTTCTGCCCACTGCAGACTTGGAGGGAACCCATTCCAACTTCTCCTGAAGCTGCACTCCTTTGTGTACTCGTTCATTTTAAATGGATATATTTCTGTTTAATGTTTCAGCCAAAGGTACAAAGTTCTTGCTAGTTTCCCCTTTGCAAGACGGAGATCCTCCCACCACCAAAAGGAAAAAGTATAAAAACTCTCATTGGTGCAAGTTCGCTAGATTTTTTTTTTCTTAGTGGTCCTTCTTATTCCCTTAGATAGAGACAACGCTGCTGAAAAAATACGGAATCTTCAGCTACCGGCAAAATCACAGCACATATGTAATGCACACCTGGAGAAATCAGTTTGGGTGAGCCAGACGCCACCCATTAGCATTTTCATCTTTCCAGTCTGGAGCTTGCACTCATTTCTTGGAAAGGAAATCTCTGTCTCATTAAGGAGAACGGGTTATGCCAAGTGCACAAAAGTAACAGAGGAGGCGGCCAGGGAGGGGGGGGCGATAGGGTGGAGGAAGGTCACTGCATGACTCAGAGAAGCTTGGCTTCTATAATTAATATTTTTAAGCCATCTTACTTCATGTTTAAAATAGAATTATATGGTCAAAGTGAAAAAACTAACACATAGCTAATGCAGGGTTTCTAAAGGATACACATATACACAGACACTATACATGTATGTCAAAGCCATACACACATGCACGTACATGCATATAACCACACACAGCTAAAGTAGGGTGTGTCTTTTACGTGTTTATTGGATTCAGATTTTTAAATCAGCCATGCCATGGAATACAAAACTACCTCAGCTGAATGGTCTACTGGTCAACTCGTTAAAAATCTTTCTACAAGAGTGTTTCAAGTAGCCATAGGCTCAATTCCTATCCTGCAGGTCATTTAACGAAGTCATATCCATGACTGCACCTTGAGAGGAAGAGGTGCAAAATCAGACACTTTGGGAACCACAAAGCCTATTTCAGACACCATCTATGCCTCACTCAACCCACTGAACTATTCAGAGACTCAAGGGCTTTAAAGAGTTCACATACGAGTCAGAAATGGCCTGAAGGATTGCCACCTAAATATATCCTTTGACAGCAAGTCTTTTCTCTTTAAAAAAAATAAAATAAAATAAATTTTAGGGAATTGATAAAGTATGGTGCACATTTGATAAACATCGGCTTCAAATTCATATTTTAGACATATTAAATTTCTGAATCACCAGTTAGAGATGACGAAAGTTGACAGGGTTCAATCTGACACAGCCATGACTCTTTGGGGAGTGAAGCTTGGTGGGGTTCATATTTTAACAAAGGTAAAAAGGTAAAAAGGTATTTTAGCAGAGGTAAATAAAACTGTGCACAATTCCAGAGCAACTTGTTTCCAGGACACAATTTAGTTAAAAGACAACATTACTTGACTGAACTGAACAGGTTTTTAAAGATAAAACTTCATCAAATTATTTTTGATAGGCAAGCAAAGCCTGCCTGTGTTTTTTTGTTGTTGTTTTTTTTTTCAAAAGTATATCAGGCACCTGGGTGGCTCAGTCAGTTAAGAGTCTGCCTTCGGCTCAGGTCATGATCTCAGGGTCCTGGAATTGAACCCCATGTTTGGCTCTCTGCTCAGCCAGGAGTCTCTTTCTCCCTCTCGCTCTGTGTGTGCTCTCTCTCTCTCTCTCTCTGTCTCAAATAAATAAATAAAATCTTCAAAAAAATTTTTTTAAGTATTTCATTAAAGTTATGTGGCAAAATATATTTTTATGTGAAATTTATGAGCATCAGGGTCATAAAATGGCAACACCATACTTAAAAGGGGAAAAAAAAAACAAATCAAAACAAAAATGGGAGCATAGGGAAAGCACCTCATGGGGAAGACCACCATTATGAATTTGAGTGTCAAAGAAGCAGCAAATGGGAAATGGTCTGTTTGTTCATAGAGAATTTAAATCTGCCTCGTATCAAAGTGATCACTGTTGCGGACTTTTGCAAGGCATGTGCCCTGACCCTTCCTCTACATTTCCACTCCTCCCATTTATTCCAGATATCCTCCTCCCCTACCCTATTTGTTTCTCTCATATGTCTCCTTTTTGTTCTTTGTTCTCTTCTGGTCTCCACGCTGGTCACAAAACCTACAGTTCGTTAGAAAATTAACAATGCCGTTGTGTTGTTGAAATCATATGCCCACAAATCCAAATGCATACATACAGCGAACACACACACATGCACAATTTGCTCACTATTGTAAATCAAATAAATAAAGCATCGGGGGCTATTTATAATAGTATGCTTATCAGATGAGTAAGTGAATGATGATGACCTAGCACATCCCTTGGTGCATTCTAAAATAAAGAACACACCAGACCCAGTTACTTAAGAGACATTTTAGGAAATAGGGGAGAAGTCTGAGGATGGATTGCTCCCTTTCCCCGTCCTGTGTGGCCCTGCAGGGGTGCTCCTGTGCTCCAGACTCCTCGCCTTCCAGGTTTCCCCTTCCAGCCCGCCAGCCATCATTCCGTAGTTGGCACGCTTCTTGCCATGTATTTTCACATTAGTTTAAATTCTGTTATACCATACCAACTCACATGCTCTCACTGTTACAAAGCCCTCCTGATCTTGCTCACAATTCCTCGATCACTGAGGTATGTGCTAAGGTTCATTTGGGGGGTGAAATGTCCCTAAGACAAAGCATACGGTAGTTGCATTTGTGATGTAATATGTCAATATATCAAGACGATTCTAGTGAGTGAAAAATCAATTTACTCTAGCTGGGTGGAAGAATTCAATGATTGTTTTGGCCTCCTGCCTCCAAAACAAGGAATTGACTGACTACCTTTTCCTTCCCTCCACCTCTGGCAATTCAATTCACCGTTTTCTTGGTTTCAAACCTAGCATTTCTTTAGGGTCTCTTTCTCTAGGCTAGAATAAGGCATATGAAAAAGGGGAAAGACAGTCAAGAACATGCTGATTTTTAAAGTTAACAAAAACAACCTCATCTTTAAGTTAGAGGAAACAAGAGCCAAGCAATACGCACATGCGCACACACACGAATGCCATGTTAACTATAAAATTCGTTTTCATGTACTGAATCTGCTTTCATTTAATTTGCTTAAACGATAAAATAGAATGTTGGTCATAATGCTATAAAATGGCATTCTTGCTGGAGCAATTATAAACTGAAACATCATTTTTGGAAAATAACTCCTGCACTGCAGGCAAATTTTAAACATAAGTTGGCAGTTTTCTTAAAATTTTCAGGCACTTGACCAGTAATTCTACTACTATAAATGTAGGCTATAAAGGAAAGTCTGAAATGAACACCAAGATTTATGTAGAAGGCTATTATTCTTTATATCAGTGTTAAAAACAGCAGAAGACTTATGGTAACCTACAATCTGATGATAGGTGTGTATTTAAGGTATAGTCAATCTGTAGAATTTTAATATTAGGTAGACTTTGGACTCGAGATTTTCAAAGAGTACTACATGACATAAAAGTGTATGCAATATTCAAGAAGAAAATGCAGGATATTAAATTGTATCTGTAGCAGTTCTCAATGTATAAATATATGTAAATAGATACATATGAATAAAACACAAATATAGACAGAAAGAAATTGGAATGAAATATACCAAAATAGTTGTTATATTTGGATAGTAGGATTATAAGTGACTTTGATATTATTTTTCTACTCTTCTGTGTTCTTCAGGTTTTCATTATTCTCGTGTACTAAAACTTTTAAATCCAAGCAACATTTTGTCGTCTACCTCTATAATCTTTGTGAACTTTATTCTTTTAAGCAATGTGTCTAGCACTGCTGTTTTCTTCTTTCTAACATTCTTACCTTGATTTTTTTTTTCCTTAGATACTGCTGCTGACTCAGTTCCCCAACTTCCCCTTTTGTCTGTAGAAACTCTGATAGGAGCTCTCCTCATGCTTTAGACACCTGTGTATTAGCTCTCTGTAATCATTTAGATATCATAGTCGATCATCAGCACAACTTGGGTGGGAGGTCCTGAAAACAGAGCTAAGAAAGGGTTTCAGATAAATGTGATTTGAGGGAGAGCTCTTTAGGATAAACCAGAAAGGAAGCTGAGTGAGTGGGACAGTGAAGGGGAAAGAGCCAAGAAAGGTTGGGACTCAGGTGAAGCATCGCCTTGACTGGAGCGCAGGAGACTGGGGCATAAATCACACCGCGGATGTGTCTCACCTTGTGGCTATGCTATGTGGCCGGGATTTTGTATCCCTAAACCTGGCAGTCATAGGCCACTTGGGAGGGTGGGGGGAATGGTGACACTTTCACCTCCCCAGCAGGTGGCTCTCAACAACTAATGGCCATTCTCCAGAAAGAACCCAGGACACTTGAGGGGAATGAACCAGCTGGCAAAGGAAATCTGGGTGGGGCACCAAAAGAATCTACTGCCCGTGGTGATTTTGGAAAAGAGGAGAAGTAAATGGTTGGAGACAGTTTTAAATGAATCTGGTACAATAAAAAGGACACACTTTTAAAGTGATGCTCCCATCCCAACTTGGAAGGATCCGGACGGAGGGCATTATTATAGTAGACCATGAGCAGATTGGATCATATGAAGGCATTTAAAAATCTCCCCCAAATTTTAATATAGGAGCCTTAAGAGATTCCTGCTTAAATGAGCCCCTCTATTACTCCAAGATCCTGAGAAAGTTTGAACAGCAGGTATGTTTAATTTCCTCTAACACTAATACTTTTTCCATACAACTGAGAGCCTTAAAAACAGGTGCTAGAGTTCCCCTAGAGATGGTTTAATTTTGGAATTGGATGAAAGGGCTCCTTGGTCCAGTGTTGCAAGTTACTGAGACACTGGGATAAGAGGATTTATAAACTCTGCTATAAAAACCTCCAGCATTCCCAGCTTTGATGTCTTGGTGTTGCGAACAAATACGATATACTTTCCAAATGTTCTTCTTCATTCACTCATGCTCTGTGAGCTGTGCTGGAGGGATCGCTGAGGTATCACCCTGTAGCAGAACAATTTCGGTCTTCGGAGGATGACCTCAGATCTTTTCAAGGCTAGGACAGCAGGTTCAAAATCTGCGGTCACCTGAATGAAGAAGTCAGTCAAATCTCTTACCGGCTGTTAGATGGGTCCAAAAACTCTCTCCTTTTCAACACCTGATAATCTTACTGTGTAGACCCCCCCCCCCCAAAAAAAGAAGAGCATGTTTTTCTTCTAACTTCCTCATGGATCAAACAAAAGAAGCCCCACAGAGATAGTGAAAATGTTGACAAGTATTTTAACACAGAAGGTACAGACTGGGAAAAAGAGATGGTTAGACATGCTAGAAAAGCATGAAAGTGGAAAGGAAAAGAGACATTTGAAAACATCTTTCTCTTTACTAAGCAATTTGTCTCTCAACTTTTTTGTGGCTCCAGTGATAGTCTTCAGGAAACGTGGTGATGTCATTTCCTTCAATCGGCCAGTTACATAAAGGTTGGGAAAGAGCCAAGTAAAACAGCCCTCAAACAGATGGCCATGTGTGTAAATGCCAGAAAGTGAGACCAGCCATTTGCAGGGTTTTTTCCCCCCCACACATGGTATAATGTTTATTTTACAACATCTCTTATAGACTTATGTGGCTCATTTTTGTCATTTTTCTACGGAAAAAAAATCCCAAAGGAAGCATTCATAAACTACAAAAGACAAATCATGAAATAGTGAAAAATAAGGTAACAATCAGAAGTGAGCATTGTATTGAGAAACTATAAACCACCAAAGAGAGGCCCCTGTAATGCTCTTCAGGGATTGGGGGATGAAACATGCTAGGAAAACTATCTCTAACTGTCAGAAAATTTCAAGTGAGGGAGATACTACAGTGAGGCAACAAATTTGTTTTCAAGAAATTAGAAATCTTCAAGAAATTAGAAATGAAATGCCTGCGCGGTTTACAAAAAGCCACACTTTCTAGATTTGCATTTATCCCTTCAAAACAAATCTAAATGTAGCTGCAGAGTTCCTTCACAACAAGCGGTCTGCCTATCTCCCTGTTCCAAGTACATATTGATGCAATCAAGAGGAGTTTACACTTTTGTAACTGTGAAGAATTCCAGTTATGCATAATAAAACACAGCAAGGAGTTTGAGGCTTTTCAGCTCCGAAACCTAAATTCTGTTCTTGCTGTCTGCAATGACTGATAACAGCATTTTCTGTCCTTGCTGCTAATGAAAATGAAACATGGGTGTTCTTTTAATACCTAGGAGAGCACATGTTATGCAGGTTCAAAGGAAAGTTAAGTTCCTCCTTCATGTTTTCTATCATTTAGCTTCCTTTGGTATTTTAATATTTCCATAAAATAAGGATATGTAAATTAAAAAAAAAAAACTAACCCTCTTAAATCCAAGTGACATAGATATTGGGGAGGGGATAAGAGTAAGCTAATCATGGTCCTTCTTTTGATTGTTTTCTTCTTTGTAGAAATGTCCCTTTATTTCCATGGGGATTAAAGATTTGATTTCTCTTCCACCCATCTTATTTCCACAAGTATATAATTATGCATTCTAGTCTCTACTTGAGAGGATAGCCAAAAATGCCAGATTTATTTGTTCACAAATATTTATTAGACAGCAATTATAGGCCAGTGACTAAGCTCGAAAGAAGTAATAAAGAGATACCAACTGAGAGATCACTACTGAAACAGGCCAAAATATTTTCAGATTTTTTTATTTAAATATTACTTTTTTGGTCTTTCAGAGCTTCTACCTACTTTTGTGCCATTCCAACATTTGGATCCCAGGAAAATCTTTGGAACTCTGTTATTTCCTGTGAGTTCTATACCTCTTAGGTCGGGGAAGGACAGTTTTAGAGACCCTATTACCTTGAGGTAGGATTGTGTCCTCAAAAGGTTTTTCTGCTTATTTTGGATCCTGCTGCCTGAACACCACCAAGCAGAGTAATAAGTTCCATATGTCCATTTTTTTTGAAGAACACATTTTCAAAGCAGCAAATGTTTTGACGGATTGGCTCTTGGAGAACCTGAATACTGTTATACACATCGTTTAGCATTTCACAAGACCCCTACTGTTAAATTCTGGGAACAGGGCCAGGGTAACCTACCTACTGGTGCTCTAAGTAATGTGAAAATATTGAGAATTCTTAGCCACCATGCTTCACTAAGACATATCTGGAATGTGAGGATTTTGTTAATGCCATGGAACTCTGTGTGTGCGTGTGTACATTACAAGTAAAAGAAAGGGACAAGCCCTTAGAGTCAAGAAATGAACAAAAAAACTTGAACTTTTAAATCTCTCATCTAAGGTAATCATTGAATTCTGAACTTAAATGTATGAGAAACAATGGAAAGAAACAAAAAATACAATAGTAGGTACGCAGTAGGTTTTATTGTTGTTTCTCCAGGTAAAGAATTTTATAAAGCCTTCTTGCTTGCCTCATATTATCATCTCTGTGCATTCTGTATTACTCATATGCATAAGCATTCTTTGAATGTCTTCCCAGATTTGCTTAAATCTAACGTTCTTGTGGGATATCTCTTCCTTCCCCCACCCCCACCCTGGAATTCTGAATCAGTAGATCTGGAGTTGGGCCCTGGAATTTCTATTTTTTAAGAATCACCCCAAGTCTTTCTCAGGACCCAGTATGAAACCTCTTGGAAATTTCAGGAAACACTTCAAAGGCCAAAAATCAAGAATATATCTGTGTACACTCACCAAATCCACTATTCTTAATTATTTTTATTCCTTTAATTTATAGGTTTCTGGATTACTGTCATGTAATCTATCTTTTTGTTAAAATCTTGTTTCTGCATTTGATCTTCCACATTGTTCCAATATCTGTCTTGTCTTAGCCCATGTGATAAAAATACCACAGATGGGAGGCTTATAAACAACAGAAATTTATTTCTTACATTTCTGGAGGCTAGGTAGTCCAAGATCAAAACAGCAGCAGATTCGGTGTCTGGGCTGCTCTCTGTGGTACATGGCCAGTGCCTTGGACCTGTAACTTCAGTGACAAAAGGGACAGGGGAGATCTCCAGGGTTTCTTTTACAAAGGCACTACTGGCCATTCATGAGGGCTCCATCCTCATGACCTACTTGCCTCCCAAAGGCCCCATCTACTAATGTATCACATTGAGGGAATACGAATTTTGGAGGAACACATATTTCATCCATACATGTCTCTTTGATGAAAATATTATCTATAGGTGATCAGAGGGCCCAAAGTGACAAATAAAATTTTTAACTATTATTTATGGTAAGAAATGATAAACCATGGTCACATAGTTCCTTACAGAAATGGGGTTCATTAGGGAAAAGGGTACAAAGAACTTGAAGATAAAATGTTGAGAACTGTTGTTCACAAAGAGTAATGCAGTCCAACAGATTCTGATCACATAAGGCTGTAGACGTGTTTTACTTGATTTATTAAATATGGACTGCATATGGAGGCCATATAGCAAGGAATGTAATCAGATGGCTATATTAAAGTCTCATTTACACTCTTTAGAACATTGAGATCTTTAGCCTATTATCTTCTCTAACCTCTTAGAAGCCTCTTTTTCCTCATCTGCTAAAAGGAAGATCACTTCATAGAGCTGATTTGAGATTTAGAGAGAAAATCTATATAGAGTCTGACATGTAGTAGGTGCCCAGAAATTTTTACCTTATCATTAAGATTAATATCACTGTTATTAAAATATTGATTTATGACCTACTCTAGGTCAGGTGTGTACAACATGGCCCAAGAGCCCTGTTCTGCGGGGAGCCTAGAGCAATGGGAGGAAACTAAACAAGTATTGAATATAAAAATAAGACAGAATTTCAGATAACACTAAATATTGGGAAATTTAAACCAAGCTGAGAAATTTTAATACAATCACTGTCATTGACTCATTTTTCCTGCAAACACGTATTGAGTGCCAACTACGAGTTAGGTATTGCGTGGAATAGAATTAAAATGTCACTGGGGCCTTAAGTCGCTATTCTTTCAATCTGTGAGATAAAACTTAGAAAAATAACCACAATACGGTACAAAATGTTTTAACAGGCATTACAGATGTACATAAAATGTACTTAGAAATTCAAAAGTCAGAGAGACTTCTAACTGGTAGGATCAGGGAGGAATATCAGGGAGAAAATCATTATTTTAAAGTAGGCTCCTTGTGAGATTTCTAGAGAAGGAAACCACATATAAAAAGTGCTGGGCAGGGAGGGTGCCTGGGTGGCTCAGTGGATTAAACCTCTGCCTTTGGCTCAGGTCATGGTCTCAGGGTCCTGGGATCAAGCCCCCCATCAGGCTCTCTGCTCATCAGGAAAACTGTTCCTCCTCTCTCTCTGACTGCCTCTCTGCCTACTTGTGACCTCTGTCAAGTAAATTTAAAAAATTTTAAAGAAAAAAAAGTTCTGGGCAGGAAAGAACAGAGCATGCTCTTGGAAGAAAACATGTCTGATCTGGCTGGAGTGCATGAAAAGGAGTGATGGAGTTTTAAAGGAATTTCAAAGCTGATCACATGACTTGGGATACAATTCTGTAAAGCACAGAAAGTCACTGGAGGTTTCTGAGCAAGGAACTGTCGTAGTCTGGCAAAACCACCTTCATCCCGCAGGAATATCTAGAAGGTTCTGGACGGGAGGCACGCTGGCTGTGCAGAACTTATCTGGGGGCATTAAAGTTCATCCAGGAGAATTCACAAAACCTCCACTGGAATCTCATTCTCCTGTGCTTAGCCATTGGCCTCTCTCTTCCTCAGATACATTTACTTACAGTTCCTTCATCTCACTGTCAGCGTCTTTGAAGGAGTATTTTTGGGTTTTGCTTCTTTTTCACCGAAGAGTCTTCAAATGTTTCTTAGTTAAGAAGTACACAGGAGGGTAGGTTGACCAGGATAGGCAGAGAGTAAGTGTTGTTCTCTAAGAAAAGCAGTGATAACCCTCACTTATTAGGGACACAGTAGGTGCATACAGGGTGCAGGGTTTTCTGCATATAGCTCTTCAGTTCTCAAACAGTCTCCTGAGAATGGTAGTAGAATTTCCATTTTAAAGAAGGAGAAACTGTGGCTTAGCTAGGCTCATTCCACACATGATCTAAGGATATTGGGTTAATGTTGCTTTCCTTAGGAGGAACCCAGAATTCTCTCACTCCGGAAGAGTTTGTCACCTTGCTCTCTTCTTAATTCTAGCTTTCAGTCAGAGCACAATAATGATCAGTGTTCACTAAATCTGAGGAAACCCAGCCAGAGAACCCATGAGGGCATGACTAACAAGGAGGCAAGGAACGGCTGGCAGTCTTAGGACATGAGGTTCCAGGCATCACTGGATGGAAATGGGGCAGAAAAATTAGAATGGTGATGACATTGTTAATTCTTAATATAAGTAATTCCTTATAGTATCACTGTAGATGTTGTACGGACACCAAGGAAATTGAATCTGAGGCCTTCTGAGGAAGTATTCTCACTTGATTAAAGCTCATCAGACTAAATGGACAGAATTAAGGTAAAGTTGAATAGTCCCAGTAGAGACAGATAATCGTTGGGCTTCTGTTGTCATGTGTTTCTGCCATCAAGAATGGCCACCACAGAGGGTCTAATACCCAGCAGGCTTTCCTCCTAACTGCGTCTAAAATTTAGGAAACATATTTCATCTTTCTGAATTGACTACAACCGTGGAGTGTCTGGTGAAATCAGATCAGGTTGAATAATGAAAGCGTGAAATTGCTTCCCATTTTTCACTGGAAAGATGAGAATATTTAATAGAAACCAGGCATGAACTGGGATCTTTGAACCCATTTTATCAAAATGTCCCCTTGGCCCTAATTCTAATGGAAAAAAGTTGTGGATTCTTTCTCTTGGCAACTCTAAATATTCCTGTTTTATCTTGAAAAATAAAGGCAGGCTAACGTGCTGCCCAGCCACAAAGCTCCATGACCAGATGAGACTGTGTGGTAAAAGAGCTCAGTTTCCCTTTTCCTCATGTTTGGACACTTTTTGGGGGGTCTTTTTCTTTCTGCAGTCTCTCTTCAAACTCACTGTAACCACTTGTGTCTGAAAATGGCACCATGTTTCTTAATGTCACAGATTTGGAGGACGACTAATTGCATAATATGGAACAATAAACTCATGGTCATCATGGTTTTCTACTTCATCAAGCTGGAAGCTAAACGTCAGAGGAAAGGCCTCTGCAAGGTTTTACAGGGTGGGAAGTTTTGACTGTAGAGAAAATCAGACTAAAAATAATTCATTCGGTATCCATCCATCCATCTATTTCACAAATAGTCATTATCTACATGGAACTCTGCTAGGTGTTATGGGGAAACGTTTTGAAAAGTAATTATGTACAACTGCAAATTATACTTTGGTGACACATCCAAATGGAGGTGCACAATGCTTCTGGAGATAAACACCGAAATGATGTAAACCATGAGAACATAACACCACACTGGGTTTAATTAAATGTGCATTCATAAGATGAGAATGAGAGCCCCGAGAGCATTTGCTCTGGCATTCCATCAGGTTACTGAAGCCATGTCATTTCTAATTGTTGGATGTGGAATAAGCTGTCTATTTTACATTTAAGAGATTATGTCTCGGTTAGAATTGTTTTTATATATTTTATGTATGAAAAAAGTGGTATGTGCCTTATTATATTATTATAAGTTGTATATATTATATGAAATCCCATTTAATTTATATGTATATCTGTGTGATTGGTAGGTAGAAAGAAAGAAAAGAAAAAAAGGAAGAGGAAAGGAAGGAAGGGAATAGAGTGTGAAAAGAAAAGCCCAGGCCTTTCCAGATTCTTCCATACTTCCTTCCTTAATAAAGTGGATGCAATTTTTCCACAAATCAAAGTACAGAGGTCACATTCTATTTTTTCTTAAAAATCTAAATTCTGTGCTTCACTCACCAAGGTTGATGAGAAGTTTGGTACCAGTTTTTCTTGGGGTCTGAAAGCTCATAGATGTCTACAGAAGAGATCTTTCCATCACCGTCTTCCTATGCCTTTTTCCACAACACTGGAGCTGGTTGGGCGTGGTCCTCTTTCATGGGTCTCACACCAGATCACTGGCTTTAGCTGCTTGCCCAGGCCACACTTGAATGGTAGAGGCTGGAGAGGACCCACAGGAATCATGGGAACCCCAGCTCTTAACCCCAGCTTTTAAGTACCCACCACCATCTGAGAGTCCACTGCATTTGAGAAGAGGAGACTTGCAACCTTCTCTATCTCTGGTTCTCACCATCCAACCACTTTCTTGATGTGAGTCCACTTCCCTTTAAGTACTCAGGAATTCTGTCCACATTAGACAAGGCAGATTAAACACCTCTGCAGGTTAAAACTTGAAAAAAATAAAGAATAAATAACATCTCTCCTGAGTTAAGAGAAATCCAAACTGAAGAATTTAAAGACTTCTCTCTCCCCTTGAGAGGAAGATGGAAATGTATCTGTCACTTTTTTCTGTATCACAGATAAAAATTATTCAGAATTATGGATATTATTGCTATCTACTTATCTACATCTGTATGTACATCTACATATCTATTATCTGTATCTCTTTACATAACAATCTAAATCTCCGTCTCTACTATCTATAACCATATCACAGATTATTTCTTTTTTTAATTTAAATTAAAGTTAGTTAACATATAGTGCATTATTAGCTTCAGGGTAGAGTTTAATGATTCATCATTTGCATATAACATCCAGTGCTCATTAAATCAGGTGCCCTCCTTAATGCTTATGACCCGGTTAGTTACCCCATCCCCCCACCTCCCCTCCAACAACCCTCAGTTTGTACCCTGGAGTTAAGAGTCTTTTATGGTTTGCCTCTCTCTGTGTTTTTATCTTATTTTTCCTTAATGGATCCTTTGCCATATTGTGTTGTCAGCAAATCACCCTGATGCACTTATTATCTCTTATTAGCCACACCTCTCCCCTGGATATAGTTGCAAAATCAAAAGAAGTATAGGGCTGAAAAGAATCTCAGAGTTCCTTATTTGGTATCTCCCAAACTTTAAATATTCCAGCCCTACATTTACAATTTTGTCACACTCACATAAAATGGTCTATTATTTTTTTTATATAGTTCTTGAAATCAACTCATTTATTTCTTTAAAACATGTTTTTTAGGGGTGCCTGGGTGGCTTAGTCAGTTAATCATCTGCCTTCGGCTGAGGCAATGATCCTGGAGTCCTGGGATTGAGCCCTGTGTCAGGCTCTCTGCTCAGTGGAGATCCTGCTTCTCCCTCTTCTGCTGCTCCCCCTGCTTGTGCTTTCTCTCATACTCTCTCCCACTATCTGTCAAATAAATAAAAAAATAAATAAAATCTTAAAACATGATATTTTAAAAGTAAATCCTACTAGCTTAAGTGGACAAAAACTTGCAAAAAATTTGCCTGAAAATAAATATAATGAAACCAAAATGTTGTTCAGTCCTAGCTGCTGTAATAGGCAAAGATTTTGACCTTGAGACTGCTCTTTGCCCCATTTTGTGTGTGTGTGTATGACCAAAAATAGAATTTAAAAGGAAATAAGTTTCTCATCATGTGATTTTTTTTTCTTGTTTAGTTTAATTCTGAGTTCCATATGTCACCTAAAAAAAATTGTGTATCATACTTTGGAAAACACTGATAGAATTCATTTCCTTCACTTTGCTCAAGAATTGAGCTCCAGAGAAAATGAGTTTATAACTTGCTCCTGAAAAAGTTGAGAGTAGTCTTTGGGTTTCTTGACCTTGAGCTTGGTGCCTGTACCCACATCATCCACCTATCCTGCCTGTAGGTTATTACAGAGCCGTTCATTTATCTGTGCCACTTTAACTGGATGGCAAGCTCACTTGCTTGAGGTCAGGAGCTCTGACAATGTTCTTTGTATATTCTCTTGCACACTGTGTCCTTCAGATTATAGACATTCGATTCAGAAATAAAGTTTGATTTGATGTGAAATGCCTGTGTTGTTACCATGAAATGTATATTAGGGAATCAAAATTGCCCCTCTCTCATCTCCAGATTAGCATAAATGGCCATCCTTGCCAGGCATTGTGCAAGAGGCTTGGTTGACCGAAGCACAGCCTCTGCCACCAGGAAATCCAGGTGGGGATGGGGAGGATGAGAGATGAGCAGGGGGAGGCTTGGATAGATAGAATTCTCCTAAAGGCAAGATATGCAATTAGAGTGCTAGTATGAAGAACGTAAGGAGCACAGAGGAAAGAACCTTTATGAGAGTAAAAACAGATGAGGAATTAAAGTGGAAAGTGAAGGAAAGTGGAAGAGGAAGAAGATGAAGAAGGAGAGAAAAAGGAAACCATATTGGTTCAGAAAGACTAGAACTCTTTGTGAAGCTGAGGGAGGACAAGCTCAGCTCAAATGAAAATGCTAGTAGAGCACAATACCCAGAGCTATCCAGAACAAGGGAGTTCAATCAGAGTGACTTCTAAAATTGATGTCTAGGCTGTGGAGCTGGGTTGGCCACATTGGCTCATGGTCTCTGACTCCAGCCTACTTAACATGGTGCTAAGATCATATTGGTGGCCTAATGATTTGCTGCAGGCAAATCTGTGTAGTACCAGATGAGGAGCCAAGGGCCACAAGCCTGCAGGTAATGGAGCAAATATTGAGGAACAATCCAACCAGGCCCCCAAGGCAGGGCCAAGATAAACAGAAAATTGCCTGTGTTCCATAGAGGAACTTTTCTCTTTTCCTTGTTTCTTAACTTGCCTAAAGGCCAATTTATCTGCATGAATTCAGGCTTCCAAGAAAATTTGTTCTTTGGGTAATAACCATCTACAATTTCCCTTCCTTGCCATTTTACGGTAAACAAGAGAAAGCTCGGGACAGCTGTGTTGGCAGAATCTGTCACTACCATGTTTTTATGGAAACCCAGCAGCTTCCCAACTCCTCTTTTTTTAGCAACACCCCCAAAGGTTCCCACCCTCACACCCCTGCCACCCATCCCCACCCCTGCTCCTTCTCTGGAGTCTTGTTATTTTTCTTGGAGATGTTCTACATGTCAACCAACCATAGTAATTGGCCCTGCTGTGCTAGAGCCTTATGGGGCCCCTGGAGAGGGTTCACAATTATGTCAGAGGAAGGAGATTATCCAAGTTCACTGCAAGAGAACTAATTAGCTTCTAATAACAAACCATCTCCAGAGAATGTGATGGTCTTGATGTTTAAACAAAAGTCACAGACCAAACCCCCTCTGCTGCTCATTTCACACCCAGATACAAGTCAAATTCTTTGTCTTCTCAGTAATCGCATAAAAGGGGAATGGCGGAGCTGATGCCCTTCACACTGGGAACTAGCTCTCATTTATCTATACTCCCCAAATGTAGCATAGTACTTAGTGCAAAGCTAATGCTCAAAGCAGAAGATCTGCCAAATGAATGACTGGTGAGATTTCAGGAATAATCCAGTGAGTTCAGTGTAAAGGTAAGGTAGTACAAAGATACCCGTTAACTTTCTGAAAATTCAACCCATCGTTGAAGTCACATTACCTATAGATTTCCTGTAGGTTACTCATGGTTCAGGTACCAACAGTCCCCATGTGACTTCTTGGTAATATCCCTGGTGGTACTTTGTGAATTCTAAAGCACGGAAGTGTTGCTTTAACCTACATGATTTATTAGCTTAATTAATAATGCATATAGCCTGTAAGAAGCACAATTAATGCTTTGGTTGGCTATGATGCTTCCAAGATATCACCCTCACGGAGCTGTCCTGAGAAGGATTATATGAATAAGTAAGGAGCTGTTAGGAAATACAGGAAGGTAGAGAGCACTAGCCTGTCCGTAGCCTGGGCCTCCAAACAAGGGAGAGGAAACAGGTCAAAGCGCTGACTCTAAGTGCCCAGACACACTCCATGTTTTCCTGAGACAGCCTTGCTATCCAGGAGAGTTGAATCTGGTAGACAGAGAATGCTGGAAGGATTCGAGGCTGCATGTTCATGAAGTCAGTGACTAGCAATCAGTATCATGATTCCAAGTAGTCTATCTGGTTAAAAGCTCAACTCCTGTCCGTAGCTGAGGACGCAGGTAGAGGGTTGCACGTATAAGAAAAATAGGTTGGGAAAACTAGGCAAGAATTCTATTAGAGATTGAAATGGGCCTCTCCCTCAAGTGTACACTAAAGTCCTAGCACCAGAATCCGAGACTATGACCTTATTTGGAAATAGAGTCTTTGCAGAATTAATTAGTTAAAATGAGAACACACTGAAGTAGGCTGGGCCCCTCATCCAATATGACTGATCTCCTTTTGAAAAGGGAAAATTTGGACACAGATGCACACACAGGCAAGGAGAAAGCTGTGTAAAGATAAAAGCAGAGATGGGGATAATATAACAGAAGCCAAGAAATACCAAATTGAGCCAGTAAACCACTAGAATCTAGGAAAAGGGCATGGAACAGATTTCTCCCTCTCGGCCCTCAGAAGGAACCAATGCTACCAACACCTTGATCTCGGACTTCCAGCCTTGACAACTGTGAGGCAATAAATTTCTGTTGTTGAAGCCACTGGTTTTGTGGTACATTGTCAGGGCAGCCCTAGGGAACTAATACAAACTTCCCTCAAGTCAACTGGCAAAGCTCCAGGAAACTGGGGTAAAAATCGGGACACCAAGGCCAAAAGGCAGTCATGGAGACTCAGCGGATGTGGCAGACGAAAGTGGGGGACAGCTGCAACTTGTCCAAGTTTTCTTAGTCCCCGTCCCACAAATCCCAGACACTGAAAACAGAGCAAGCCCGATCTCACACACTACTCATTGGTGGGCCCAAACCTGCCATTGCACTGAATGCTCCAGCCAGACTAGTCCAAAGCCTGAGGGGGCTGAGAACACAGGCTGAAATCCCTTTGCACATAGGGAAAGGTAGCAGGCACAGTTGGTATCTTACAGAGAAGGAGGAATCAGAGGTCGTTGCCAGGCAACTCTGAGTTTGTGGTTCTTTTCCTGATACCCTCCTGCAGTGCTCCCCAAATTTTGTTTATTATCATAAATACATTCCCTTGGGTTCTTAAACAGACTGGGCCTGGAGATTCAGATCTGAGTGTACCCGCCGGTAGCCTAGGTTCCCCAAACATTCCTCTTGCAAGCATCACCCACAATACTTGTTTATAATCCTTGAATTTCCTTTGGTTCTTTAATGGGTTTTGCTTTTCGGATTTAGATCGGTGTATACGTGCCATGAGCCTAGACCACCTAAATGTTCACTCTGCTCACCGTTACCCCCCTTGCTGTTTGGGCTCCTTCCCGGGCTCCGCCCTCCTGTCTCCATTTGGTGTGTCCTTCCCTTTGACTTCCTGCTGAGCCACACCCCCAGACATTATTTCTGCTAAGTCTGTCTGATGGGACAGGACACCTCCCGAATAGGCGGCCAGCAGACAGACTGGGAAATCACATGAGCCAAAACAGCTGCTGTGGGATCGTTTGATAATCTAACACAGCACAAGTACAGAAAATTACTAGCTATCTGGAGAAGCACAGCATTTTAGAGTAAGAAGGAATTCCAGAAATGTATCTAATACAACTCTTGTTATAGAGATAGGGAGACAGATTAGCCATTTCAGAACTGCAAAGCTGGCTATTTGAAGAGCCAGCCCATGGAGGCTGAGGGAAATGGGAGCAATGCCATCAAGCCTCAGGAAAGCTAAGACGGGCAGCTAAGCGGACCGTGCTGCTGCAGTAGCTTGTGGCAGAGGGTAGAGTGATAGCAGAAAGAGTTTTAAAAAAGGCAAGAGTCTTCTGATACTGGGTAGAGACCACATCGGAGAATTAATATACTGGTTGTTCTCAGACTTTGGTATAGAAGGTACCGATAGCCAGTCCTAAAGGGTTAAGGTCTTTGGAGTAGTGACCAAGAGTCTGTGTTTTTCCCAACACCCTCCTCCCCCATGATTCTGATATAGACCAAAATGCAGACTGGCTCCTGATGGGACTATCATACAGACTTGGATTATATCCTAGCCTTTTGTGGCCTGTTTGTGAGCACATGTTGATGCTAGGTTCAGGATCTGGGGGGAAAGGGATAGATGATTTTTCAAAGATGACCTTAAAATTTGTAAAAGTTAAAGGAAAGACACATTCAAGGGATTACTATTGTCATTTACAGTAACCACATTTAAGTGTTTGCTAAACCATAAACACAAAGAATTAATATTGAATCTGAATTTGAAGAAGGGGTCTGGACTGCCCATGACAGGGAGACAGGGAAAGAAATGCATGAGTCATTTCCTTGCTCCAGTGTGTGGCGTGAAGGCAGCTCTGTAATTCGATGGGCTTCCTGTGATCCTAGATACCAAAAGTGCCCGGCTTGTCAGCACCTGAGCCCCTTAAACAGCATTATCAGCAGAGCTTCCAAGCAGAAGAAAAAGGCAAATTGTCCAGGGCTGCCTACAACTGAAACCAGAGTTGTGCAGACCTAGGCCAAGAGCAAATCTGGCCAAGGCTGACACATCCACACATGCACACTCACACACACACATGTGTGCATGCACACACACACACACACACCACACACATACACACAGACATAAAAAACAACCCACATTGTTTTTTTTTAGCCATCATAGTGCAGGAGTCACATGGTTAATACCTTTGCAAACAGCTAGCACTTAGTCATTTTCACAGCTGATGGATCATGTTTCCGTTAGCCTTTTGGACTATATTTTAAAAAGAGAAAGAAAGAAAGAGCAACCACAGAGTCTAAACCGAAATCATCAGGGAGCTGGAATCATCCATGTTCCCCTCTTTTTCTTCTTCTGCCCTGTGCACAGAAATGCATATATTTTTGAAAACAAGGAAGAATTTGAGACCCTGTGAAAATTTTATAAAGTATTCCTCTGAATCACCCACAAGTCATCCAAAAGGAGGCCTCTCCATCCCATTCCAGTAAATGTTATTCCAGTTCATGACTGTGCTTGCTGGCTGCTGAGAGGTCCCTGGGAACGACTTGGACCTGGCAGGACGGGCCCTCTGGGTAACGGCCTTCTCTGCCTGCTGGGAAGAATCATTTTTCAGTTCAAGAACAAATAGCATCTTTTGCATTTCGGTTGTTGGTTTTATTAACCAACTGTCTGCTGAAGACACTTCAACCCTAAATCCTAAATTCTGCTCCTTTGGATCTGTTTCTAAGTCTTAGCAATCAATAGTTTCATAGACTCATCCACAAGTGGACATTGAACACCTACCTTGTACTCTACACTGCATAATCATTATCTGGAAATAAGCCTTCTATAGGAAGTAGAAGACGATCACATAGCCAAGAATTCTTGGTTCATGTGAGATTAGATATGTGATGAAGTGTCAAAATTAGGTAGACATTCAAGATCCAAACAATTTTCTCTTTTTTATAGTGTATTGGAACAATATAGGGATCACTCAGATTACCCAAAGTGGGGTTGCTGAGTCCAGCTGTGAAACCAAGCTCTGGTTCACATGCTCGTCCTGGACTTCAGATGATCCTGGATTCTGTGTAGGGATACTAGGCAATAGGCTTAATGAGAGTCTTTTAGTCCCCACATTTTTTAGCCCACGGTGGATGAATTAAATTTTGAATTTTAAATTTCATTTAAATCTGTAATTGCAGGGGTGCTATAAGTGCATTTGTTGCTTCCCAGTGTATATTCAGACCAATAGTTTTCTTATTTCTTATATTCTGGGTGACCTTGTGATAGCAGTACTGGGGAGAGGATGTTTCTAAGAAAAGAGGTTGCCATTAAGTGCACTTGAGTGAGATGATCATTTTGGTATGATAAAAATGTACTTACCTATTTGTTTTTTAAAAACAAATTGCAAATCTGGATTTATGCAGGTTAAATTCATATGGTGTATGTCTCTCTGTGACTTAGCTACTATATATTTCTCTCTGTGTTATTTCAGGATCACTTAGAAGTAGAGACCAAGGTAGCATTGGATTTGCAAGAGATTTATTGGAGGAGGGATAATAAAAGGCAAGGAGATCCTTCCATCAGTGGGAGGAGAGATGGAGAGAAGGAGGATTGGGTTGAAAAGTTGCAGATGGCAATAACGCATTTCTAAGAAAGGTTTGGCCAGGTTGATGGGAACTCAGTGTTGGTGGAAAGTCCTGGGTCTCACAACAATTGACCGGCATGCGTTCTTCCCAACCCAACCCGCAATCATCTGCTAAGAGCAGCTCTTGAGCAACATGACCCAGCACAGACATTGATGGAGCCTGAAGCACAGCCCCTGAGGCCTTGGTTATTTATCCCTACAACAGCGGACATGAGCAACCCATTTCAACGTTCCCCACTCTGTACCACCATAAACATCATCACAGCCAAAGTCGGAGGGATGCATTTGCTCATTCATGTAATGAACAAATCTTTATTAAACCTTCACTAGGTGTCAGGCACCCTGCCCAGTGAAATAGATTCTATAGGAAACAAGCAAGGTCTCTGGCCTCATACAATATGTTGTATAGAATATTAGTTCCCTTGAAAATACAGCCTGAGAATTGAGGGTCTTCTAGGCTAAAGACCCATTGCCCACTTCTAATGGTTAAGAAAATGACAATTTTTGGATCTTCATTCATGGTATCTATTTTGGAGTTAAGTTTGTTGTCATTTACTTATTAGAATCTGCGCAGAAATTCATCGCAACCATATAAAATGATCCTGCCTGTGGTCTATTCCTATCTTTTTATTTTAATACATTGGGTTGAACAATTATGTAAGTCATTCCAAACCCTGTGACTTTGTGAGATTTTCCTCCGACATTTGAATGTGACATCTAGAACAGCGGATAATAGAGACATGGAGAGAAGGAGGAATATAGCAGGGGTAAAATGAAATCAACCCCCACCCCTAAACTCACTTCCTGTTCCTACTTAACTCATGCTTATTCCCATGTAGTACAAAGCCTGAAATTCCATCATTAAAAAGCAATCCCTTAGGGGAAAAAAAAAATCAATCCTTTAAAAAAAAAATCCCTTTGAGACAAGGATTAGCCTCTCCAGGCTTTTTTTTTTTTTTTCCAAATTGTTAACTATTTTGAGAGAAATAACATAAACATCACTGACACCTTTGGGCAAGTGAGGCTATCATCCCACTTTTCCTGCTCATTGGATGAGGGGAATGAATGTCATGTTGGAATCACCGGATGCCTGGAAGTGAGAGGGATGAGAACTGATAAACTCTAAGTTCGTCTGCGGTCAAGACAGAAAAAGTGAAAAACACGAAGTTGCAACATCAATAGTTAGATGGACAGTGATGGTAAGCTTGGTCTGCAAGAACCCAGGAGGAGGATTAGTTCTGGACATATTCTGGCATTTTTTTTTAATGTCATCATTGCAAAGGCATGCAGAACAACACACATTTCAAACTAGGACCTGATTATGTAGAATGGTGAAGAACTAGACTATAGCAAACTATCAGCTTGAATAACTACGGCAGTTTCTGTTTATATTCACCACCTTCAGAGTTGTCCTTAAGTAAATTTGTTTCATAGACGAAAATGGGTTTAGATGGCCCTCGTCTTGCTTTAGACACCCACCCATTCCTGTGTGTTCACCCAGCTGAAGATCCTACGTCCTGAACTCTATCCCGGTCTCCCTGACCACCGTATCATGCTCAGGATCATTTCCAGCTTCTTACATACTACTACTACTATTAATAATAATAATTATGATGATGATAATAATACACCACTACGCATCAAGTGCTTCATCTGTGCCAGTCTTTTACATGCATTATCACATTTAACACCCATAACCCCATCAGGTGCCTAGGTTCTGTTATTATCCCCATTTCATAGATGAGTATGTTGAGGCTCAGGAAGGTTCAATAACTCACATGGAAGAACTGGGTTTTAAATGTAGACTTGTCTGGCAGTAAAGCCCATATGCTTACCTCAGACTTGATTAATTTTGGCTGCCAGTTCAGGGTGGTGGGCACTGGGCCCATTCCCAAATCACTCCTAAGGAGTGGTTCCTCCTCACATACTACTCTGAACGCTCCGTGTGCTTCTTTGTGTTAATACGTGTGTTTGTGTGTAAGCTGAAGACGTGACTTACCCTTACTGGACTGGGTCTGAGAAATCTTGACACACGACCCTTTCCATATCAGTTAACCCTGGGCCAGAATTGGGGATCTACCTGAGTTTTTTGTAAGAGCTCAGCATGATGTCCCTGCATGCTTTTGTACCTCCATCTTCAATAAGGTTTCTGGGTAAAAACTGAAATTTATTCCCCTTTTTCTTTGGGAGAGACTATCAGAAATGGCAGACAATTTCTATCATGATCTCCTAGTATGATTTCTAAGCAGATGTGATGAGGCCACGGGAATGGCCTGGTATGTACTTTGAAATCTAAATCAAGCCACGTGATTGACTAAATAATAAGTAGCCACTATTTGTGGTACATTAATTCACTCAACACACATTTAAGGAATGTCCTCTCTGTGCCAGGCACTGGGCTAAATTCTGGGAAAACAATGAGCAAGGGAAACGTATTTCCTGGCTTTACAGAACCTACAGTTTACAATCCTAATCCCCTATATGAATGAGTAACAACCATATTTTTTGAGTACTTATGGGCTCGATGCTTTACCTCAATGAATTCTAAGCTTTACTACAATTGTGTGAAGTAAGGAGTAAGACAATAGCTCCATTTTACAGCTAACTAAAAGGAGGCTCAGGGAGGTTAAATCATCAGTTCAGTGACTTGTGGCTAGTAAGGACCAGGGCAGAAATCCAAACCAGCTACGTTTGACTAGAAAGTCCGTTCTCTCATGTTACTACCTATAAAGTAAGGATGAAGGACCCTCCACTATGGATGGGTCTGGCCTTCATATAGCCTCTCTCTCACACACACAGAGTAGCTCTTTGGGGGCCTCAAGAAACTCCTTTACCTCTTTGTTTCATCTATCTTAACGTGAAATGAAATGATAACCACATTTTCACAGGAATGTTTAAAAGATGAAAAAGCTATTAAAATGCTATGAGAACATTTATAAATATTAAATATCTGTGTTAATTTCATAATGTGCTCCAATTTTATAGTTCTCCAAAATTCTCAGTGAAGATGAGTAAGTGTTCCTCTTGTAAGCCAAGAGTGTGTGGAGAGAAGGCCTGGACAGCCCCCTCCCACTCAAGTGATGTTTTAAGCAAAAATTGGAGTTGCGTTTGGCTTCTCACAGGCAAACCTCAGCTCTCTGGAAAACTGTGCCAATAAGTAGGAATCAGTTTAAAATCAATTTGACTGAACTGGTGATAAAAAGAAAAAAAGTTCTGCCTGTTTCAATAAAACGTAGTCAAAAGAAAACACTGAAGTGTATAG
The DNA here is from genome assembly GCA_004024625.1 of Mellivora capensis. Lineage (NCBI taxonomy): Eukaryota > Metazoa > Chordata > Mammalia > Carnivora > Mustelidae > Mellivora > Mellivora capensis. Next base: position 28,900 of record PISX010010123.1, read on the forward strand.
AAAACAACACAACATCTGGCACGTTGGTTTTGCTGACGAAATTAGGTATGTATGTGGTTCCAGTGTTCCTCGCAGAACTCCAGTTTACATTATAAAAATAACAGCTTTTACTTTTAATTAATGATAAGATTATTAATTAACTAACAGAGTGACCAAACCAATCTGGAATATGGTAATTTTGCTGAATTATAAGTCAGAACTAGAAAGATATTGCTTTAAAGACCAAAAACTATCTATATGATCAGTTCTAAAGATGTGATTTAGAAACATCTGCCTCCCGTCATGCTCTCCCTCAGGACCACGGACTATTCCAGTAAGGACTGACACGAGGTTAGGGGCCACGAATTCTGGAATGTTGGAACCATAAAATCTTAACGCATGATGCCTACATTTAACCCCCGGGTCTCCTCTCTTCCCAGTTGATTCCATGGTGTCAAATAAAGGTCAGAGGAGTTGTCACACTGGAATAATCAGCACCCCTGGAAGCCCTCTCAGCACCATTGAATCACCTTCTGCCAGCATCCAGATGAATTCTTTCAGGAAAACAGCAGCCGCAAATATCATTCTTTTCTCTTGGGATAATCATATTCAGAGACCATGCCACTAATATCTGGCTTCCTTAATATTTGAGAGCCAGGAAAATACCTTGTAGTGAGCTAAAGCATCTAGTTATTAATTGGAGTCCTAGTTGCTGAAGAGTTAAGATGGCAGTTCTCAAAGAGCGTTACCCAGAGTAGCAGCAACATCCCCTAAAAACCTGCTAGAAATGCAAATTCTCAGGCTCCCCTCCCCCTATCCCCCCAGACTCACTGGATCAGCAGTTCTGTGGTTGGGCCCTGCAAACTGCTGGTTTTAACAAACCTTCTAGGCAATTCTGATGCAAGCTAGAGTTTGAGAACTACTAAGTTAATGCAAGTCCCCATCATTTCTGATTTATTCTCAGCATGTAAAAACTTTTGAGGCTTAACTCACATGTCATGAAGTAGAAAATTCAGCCACTAACAGAAAGCTGGGTCTGATAGGAGATCGACTTCCTTGATGGAATCTCTGTATGAAGTTTCAAAATATGGAAAACTGAGCTCTGAAATGTTATGATGTTGGTGTTGGCAAGTAGTACCGCTGAGTTGCAGAGAAATACAGGATCCTCCTGCTGTTTCCTTTTCGCTGAATTCCTTTCTAGCCTCTTGGAAAGGTTCCCTTGAGGCCTTTCTGAAAATATAAACCTCTCCATGTAAATGAGTTGTTTACCCTCCGATCATTTGTTAGAAAGCATTGCATTTTGCTGAATCAGGAGTAATTGCTTTTGACAAGCATACACATAAAACAGTAAGTGATACTGAAAACGTTTGGTGCAAGTCTCAAAACTTGGAACACTCTAGATTCTTAATAATGGGTCATGCCATTTGGCCCATCTTTTCATGTAATCTTACACGAAGTCAGGCCAACCAACAGAATAATAAAAAGTGAGTACTGAAAGTGGAACACCACTGAGATGCTATCCTGATAGAAAGAGTGAATACAAGGCCCATGAGAGACTTCAAGATGGGGGGCTTTTAACTATAAGAAGTTTAAGCTAGTCTGTCTCAATACTGTTTAACTAGGAAGAAAGAAATCTATAGAGAGCAAAAATGATTTCAAGGAGTGGCCAATTTTTGAGGGCTCCAGGGTTAGAAATTAAAAAGAAAAAAAAAGTAACTTTTTTTTAAGGTAAACAAGGCTACTTTGAAAAAAATGTGTCACCTTCTGAACATAGTTGCATTTTTATCCTTCAGGTTTTTATCTGACCACATTTTCTTTATTTTTTAATTATGAAAGTATTAAATGCCAGTATTTTTTTTTAAAGATTTTAAGGACATCTTAGAATAAGCAAAGAGTAGCTTCAAATATATGCCCCGAAATCAAACATTGAAAGGGCAAATATTCAAATTCCAGTTATTTTTATTTGGTATTGAGCTTCTTCCCAGATGGGCATTGATCTGGTCTGCACCAAGACAAATTGAGCAGGTATTTCTTTAGTAATATTTAGATATCTCTTGAGAAATAATGGACACAATAGCCTTGTTTTATGTTTAGTATAAAATAAGGCATTGTACCTATTGTCGCATATGATCGACATCTTCCACTTATCTCTATTATATGAACAGCTTTGCTTGTTAGTTTACACAGATTTACTTAACTCCTATGGAAATAGGAAAACAGCCATCCTATAAATGGTGGCTGTGCCATGATTTGTTGTAAGTGTCCTCTATTGATAGGCTTTGGATTGTTTCCTTTTGTTTGCTATTGTAAATGATCCTTTAGTAGCCATCCCGGTACATTAATCTTTGTGTATTTTTGTGAGCGTTTTAGGAGAGTGGGTCCATAGAAGTAGACTTTCTGAATAAAAAGGAAGAAACACTTACAGTGGCAGGCACTGTCAAAGGACTTCTTAAAAGATAGTAGAGAATGAGAGCTTCTATTTCCCCACACTGCCACCAAAGCTGAATTGTACCACTGCTAAAATACGTTTGTTCTAGTTAGAAAGGGGTGTTTTGCTCAAGATTCATTTCTTTGCCAGGGGATTTGAAAAATCATTCTGCAGTCTCTCTTTTCACTTCCTTGATGGTGAAGCACATTAAGGTAAGCATAAAAGTTTTTTATTTGGAAGAAGCCTCATTTATATTTTTTCTTTTATTGTTTATGTCTTTGCTATCATATCTAAGAAACCACTGCCTACTCCAAAGCCAAAAAAGATTTACTTCTATGTTTTCTCCCAAGAATACTATAGCTTTAGCGCTTCCATTTAGGTCTTTGATTCATTTTCTAACTTTGTATATGGTGTAAAGTAGGAGTTCAATTTCATTCTCATGCAAGAGAGTCCCAACTCCATTTGTTGAAACACTATTCTTTCCACCATTGAAGGAGAGGAAAACTGGGAAGTAGGAGTCCTTTAACTCTGTTTCTTTTCATGATTTTAGTTAACCAGCTCCCTTGTGTTTCAATATGAATTTTTTGACCATTTTGTCAATTTCTGCAAAAGTCATCTAGGATTTTGATAGAGATTGCATTGTATACGTAAACTGATTTGGTGGGTGTATTACAATCTTAGTAATACTAGTCTTACTATTGTTCTCTGTTCCATGAACATGGGATGTCTTTCTATTTATTTAGATTTTTAAAATTATTATTTCAACAAAGTTTTATACTTTTTAGTGTGTAAGTTTTGCACTTGTTTTGTAAATTTAAATCTAAGTACCCCCCTTTTTAAAAGATTTTATTTATTTATTTACTTATTTAGGGGGAGAGAGAGAGAGAGAACGAGAAAGCATGAGTACGGGGAGGAGCAGAGGGAGAAGGAAAAGCAGACTCCCCATCCAGCAAGAAGCCCAACACAGGGCTAGATCCCAGGACTTCAAGATCATGATCTGATCCCAAGGCACATGCTCAACTAACTGAGCCACCCAGGCACCCCTACCTAAGTACTTTTAATGCTATTGTAAAGGAAATTTTTTTCTTGATATCTTTTTTGGATTGCTCATTGCAAGTATATAGAAGTATAATTTATTTTTATATATTGTATATATTATATATATATTTATTTATGTATATTATAAACTTGTTGGGTTTGATTATCAATTCTAAGAAATTTTTAATGGATTCCTTAGGATTTTCTAAACATAAAAATAAGTCATCCACAGATCGTTTAGTTCTTCCTTTCCTATCGGAATGCCTTTTATTTCCATTTTCTTGCCTAACTGGCCTGGCCAGGAGCTCCAGAAGAATGGCAAATATATAATGTAAGAGCAGACTTCCTTGTTTTGCTCTTTTCATAGAAAATACTCAGTCTTTCATCATTAAGAGCAGTGTTAGCTGTGGGTTTTTCATGGATGCCTTTTAACGGTCTAAAGAAGTCCCTTTCTGCTCTTTGTTTGCAGAGTACTTTTTTCATGAAGGAGAGTTAGATTTTGTCAAATTCTTCTTCTGCATGCATGGAGATAATCAGTTTGGTTTTGTCCTTTATTCTGTTGATAGCTCAAGCTCAAGTTGATAGCACAGACTCACTGTTCTTACTGAGATTTAGTAGATTTTCTTAGAAAAAAAAAAATGTCTTTCATTTGCTGCATGCCCTTAGGACAATTTCCAGAGATTTTAAATGATTTTTCTTTTATAATTTTTACCTACTATGGATGTTTTGCTGGGGACCAGGTCAACAGAGCTCCTCTCATTGCCATGTAGAGATTTCTTTATTTACTTTTATTTTTTAATATTTTTTTGTCATTTCAATAGGATATAGGGTGAAGGGAAAGGTGAAATTCAGGTTTAATCTGCTATCTCTAGGGGCTGAGGTGAGAAGGAAGAAAGTATAATAGGTGAGCATTGCTCTGGAGCCATACTGAGTTCAAATCCCAGCTCCACTGAGCAAATTACATTTTGTGCCTCTGTTTCTTTACCTATACAATGGGAATAATAATGGTCTTCACCTCGTTATATGATTGTGAAGATTAATGCCTTAAAATATGCAAAGCAATAAGCACAGTATCTGACATATAGTAACCCATAAACAACAGTTATTATGATTCTCATTTTATTTATAATTTTCTAATACCAGGTCAGATAGCCTCAACCAGTGAACCACAAGCATAACTGCATATCAGACATTGGTCATCCTTTTGAAAATGCAGAATCTTGACTGTTCCTACAACTATCCCCAAATCAGAATTATCAGGAAGGCTCTGGCAAAGGTCATAGGTGCCAGCCTAGATCAGTCTATAGAGAATCAGCAAGGAGCCACATACCCAAATTTTTGAAAAATGTACTTGCCCAATGACATATCAACCAACTTGGGTTTATAGAACTTTATGGTTTTATTCATTCATTCATTCATTCATTTAATGTCCTTTCAGCAAATCTTTGCTTATGTTCATGACACTGTGCAAGGAATTTCAGGATGAGTTGGATGCAGTGGTAATTCCCTCCAGAAGCTCATATATATGGATTTGTATAGTTGGTATATTCATGAATAATTGGAACATAAGGCTATAAAAATGCCACATGAAATATCCATCAACCATGGCAGGGAAAGCTTCTTTGAAGAGAAGATTCCCAGGCTAACCTTTAAAAATGTCCCAGACATATAATGAAGAAGGGAAGACATCAGCCCTTCCTAGCCTAAAATTATAAATTCTTTCTCCCCACCAACTTCAGAGCCTTCTTCAGTTCTCACAGATCTATCTCACCATGTTGAAGGAAAAGGAGTAAAAAATGAGCCTCTGTGACTTTGGGCCAGGTTGCAACCACATCAGAAGCTTGGTGGCAGTCGGGGGTTGGGGGTGGGCCATGGTAAGGCCCCATGGCAAGACCAGCAGACTTCCCTCTGGCTAATGGCCCAGCTTCATCTTCCGAATCCCACCACTCATCCTTTACCTGCTGAACAAGTGATTTGCATATCACCATAGCTCTTGTCACTGAATTTGATCCTAAACCTTCTGGTCTGGGCAGATATTTAGAGTAGAGGTTAATTTACGAGTGCATAGATGCATTCCAGTACTAAGATATGAACTAAAGCTGAACCTGGACCAAAGAATTAACTGCCCACCCAGAAAGCCATATAACCCATGCTCAAATTTAACAGGAGAAAAAAAATAAACCACTGCCATTTACTTTGAGCAGGGCACTAAAAGGAATGTGGAAGACTATTGAATCATCTGTTTGCTTCTCAGCTTGAAATGCATTTTTTTTGGAGGGTCAATCATGTTCCTCTCAATCTCCCTCCTCTTTACTGAGGGAAGGAGATGGAATGAATGCCTAGAGCAGCCATAGCTGTTTTAGGCTGGGAGTGGGTTGGAGCGTGGCTTCTCCCCCATGACCGGGCAGGTAACCTGTTGGGTTATGGCTGCATGCCAAGCATAGATTATCCAAATGGCCTGCGGCTCAGCCAGCAACCACACAGGGGGGTGATGGAACCACCCCCAGAAGAGCTCCCTGTACCCTCTTGAGAGGAACATTGCTCCACCCACTCTCACTGGCCAGCGTCTGTGTATCAGGCATTGGGGCAAAAACATGGCCAAAAGCAGTGTCTTCTTTGAGAACAAGCATTTATCCTCTTGGGTGAACATCCACTTAAAAATCCACCCCGGTCCCTCAGACACCAGGGCACATGGCTGGTCCCAAATAAATCTGTATAAACTGCTCTGAAGGCAGAGGAGGCTAGGTGCCTTCCCTACCTCCTCCTAAATTCTAGACCTTAAAAGACACTGGTTGGCAACTGGGCAGTGGCTCTGTCTAGCTAAGGTTAAAGTGAATTTCTGAGGTGCACATGCCAATAATTAATCTGAAAACCCCTTCCCTTCACTGTCCACTCAATCAGGAGTGTTTTCTCTTGCTTCTTTAGCACATAGTCCTTGGTCTGCCCCTTCCCACCTTTATCCCCCCTTCCAGACAGACCTTGTGTTTATTGTCATCTGATTTCGACACCAAAAATGATGTTTTCATCCTGCCTTTATGTGGAAACGTGATGCAGTGATTCCCTCCCAATTCTGTTCATCATGGGTTTTTGGCATTAATTTCAATTTATTATTATTACTATTATTGTTAAAGACTTATTTATTTATTTGAGAAAGAAAGTGTGAAGAGGCAATGGGGGTAAGGAAAGGCAGAGGGAAAGGGAGAGAGAATCTCAAGTAGGCTCCCCACTGAGCGCTGAGCCCCACAGAGGGCTCAATCCCAGGACCCTGAGATCCTGATCTGAGCTTAATCAAGAGTCAGACACACAACTGACTGCACCACCAAGATGCCCCTAATTCTTATATTTTTAAATGTTTCATTGAAAAACCATCTCATTGACTGAGATTTTTTGAACACACATAAATTTGCTCCTGAGGCAAATGGCTCTGTGACCTTTCCCCAGTTTTAGCCCTGATGGGCACAATTACTTTTTTTTTTTCCCACTTCAAAAATTTTTTATTAAGTTTTTTTTTTAATTTTTTTTTAAAGATTTTTTATTTATTTATTTAAGAGAGAGCATGAGCGAGGAGAAGGTCAGAGGGAGAAGCAGACTCCCCGTGGAGCTGGGAGCCCGATGCGGGACTCGATCCCGGGACTCCAGGATCATGACCTGAGCCGAAGGCAGTCGTCCAACCAACTAAGCCACTCAGGCGTCCCTTTTTATTAAGTTTTTATTTTAATTCCAGTAAAGTTAACACACAATGTTATATTTTTAAAGATTGGACTAACCACTGTCCTCCCTTGGTCAAGGCTCCAAGAATCAAAGCTCCTTGAAAGTATTAATGTATCAGTGAAGACATAGGGTTCCAATAATAAACTCCTTTGTACAAGAGTCAGTAGTACAGGAAGCCAGAAAGAAAACAGCATGCCCACCTCTCCTCCTATAGCTTGTTTCTATGCATTTCTTCTCAGAATATTCTAGAAAACATTTGAGTATTGCCTAAAGACATATTCTCTGTAACATTATTCCTTTGTTCTTGTATTGAGTTTTACTGTGAGGTGCTGCTATAATAAATATAAAATCCTAAAATACAACAAAGAGAATGTCTTGCGGGACATATTATTATTTATTCTGAGATAATAGTCTCCTGCTGTCATGTGAACACTGATCCAGCAAATTGGAAATATTGTGGAAAATAAATGATAAAGCAAAGCTGACAAGTTTATTTTCAAAGAGGGAGACATGGATCCTATAATAACTTTCTGCTATTGTGACTGTTTCTGTTATTCTATATGATTGATGTATGTTTAATGGTGTTTTAGCTGATGTGTCTGGGAACTGTGGAAATGCAATTGCTTAGGTGAGTGTATGCTTCTTTCTTCATAAGTGAAGCTTGCTTATCCACAAGGTCAAGATCTTGCTTTTAAACTTAAGGTACTCTTAGAAAATCGGCTGGTGTGGCTCCTTCAACTTAAGGGATACAATCTAGTCACCCGTTTGATGTAATGGTCCCTGGGCTCCTAATAACATTGACAGCTGTCGGAAACTTGTGTGTGTGTGTGTGTGTGTGCGTGTGGTTTTCTTCATATGCTTATAATACCATTCTGCAGCAGGTTAGACAGTTAGGAGCTGTTTTCCCATTTCACAGGGGAGAATAGTGAGGCAAAGCAAGGATACACAGAAATGTGTGGGTGTGAATTTCATCAGTGGCGGGCTCAGGATTTCTCAGTGTGTAGCCTGTGCTCTTCTTATTGCTAAATGAAAGATTCTGATTATTTTTTGTGCTTAGATTATTAATATATCTACATATACGGTGTTCCATCTATTTTAGATCCTTAAACATAAACCCCTACTTGTATCCCTCTTTAGTTTCCTGGGGAGCACAGGCAATGTCTGAGAGCTCACTTCCATTTTTCTTATTTTTCTCTGATTTCCACTCCCTCATTCCTACTAAGACATCCTTCCAGTTTCAGAATTCAAGGAGGAGAGTGGATCCTAGGCCATAGAAATAGGAGAAACCTTTTAAAGTGTTGGTTATCTGAGTGATTTTTACCAGAAGCAGGGTAACGATCAACTTATGGGGTCAGATTCGTCTTCAGCACATTTTTTTTTTTCTTATATTTGTCACTGCTCCGTCTCGTTTACTCTGATCTTTTCCTCGGGCGCATACATTATTCATAGTTTAAGATTCCTTCTATGTCTTTCATATCTGATCTCTTCTGAGATCATTTTTGTCTCTTTGTCCCTTCTGATTCTGGAACACACGTGCAAATGTGTCTCCCAACGCACTCTGTTTATTTCCCAGTTTACACGTACTAGTGCTGTTAAAGTAAAGGCAATCCCAGGGTCAGAGTCTGGTTTTCTCTTACTCCTTCCCTATCACATTTACAGTTCCCTTTTTATTTTCTACCTGCCTCCCAGCCACAAAAGTTTTGTTTTGTATTTAAATCCTAGTCTGCTCTCTTATCATCTCATACCTAATCTCTAACTTAGTTCATCATATCCATAAATTCTCAATTTTCATAAAGAATCAAAGCAGGTACTTGTAAATTAATGTTCCTTTTTGCAAATGTTTATCGTTTCCATCACCTTTATTTAAATGTTCTGCTCCCTGTTATGAAAGCTTTTCATGGCCCTCCTTCCACATGGTTTTGTTTGGTGATTTGTGTATGAATGAGAAAACAAACCTGGCAAATTCCTCTAATCAGGTTGGATAGATGCTTCTAGGTTCCTAGGTTACTTTTAGAAATCTTTTCTCAGATATTAAGCTTGAGGGCTGACATATGTGGCTTACTAGCCATCTAAGAAGTGGCGGGGAGAGAGGAAAATCCCAAGGAACACTCAGGCCCCTTGAAATCTCTCCGATACAGCAGGCTTCCCTGGTGAAACCGCAGGGCTTGACTGGAGGCCTTGCTGCCTCGGACACCTTTGCATCAGAAACAGCTCCTGATCAGCCTTTCTAAGCCTGGTGGCCACCTGTTTTCTCTGGGGTTCTGCTCACATACCTGCTGTTCCTGCTACTCTCTGCCTTCCGTGCTCATGACATGAATCCAAGGCCTTCCAGAGGTACAAAAATGAGTGGTGCCCGGCAGTGAAATGGAATCCTAGCAGTGTGCTCCCCCAAGAAAGACATTTTAATGTAACCATATTAGGGTGACATTTTGATGTAAGTTTTTGGACACATAGTTCTGTGTCCAAAGGGATATGTGAGCATGTAAAATCAATTGTTCTCTCTTACCAACTAGAGTCTATGAAAAGTTTCTATATTACCATATTATCACCATCATTAGGATAAAACCAGTGATGATTATGGTAGACTTTCATATTTACTTTTTTATTTTTAATTTCTGTATTGCTGATTTTCCCCACAAATATAAAAACCTCAGAAAACCAGGTCAGTAGCTCAGTGTGGGGCTCTCGAGTCAGACTTTTGAGATTAAATCCTGGCTCCATCCTGCCAATGGTGTGACCCTAAGCAATGTCCATGTGCCTCAGTTTGCTTAGCTACAAAATTGGGGGGGGGGTGGGGAATAATAGCACCAAACTTAGTATTTTTTAAAATTAAAATAAATGAGTTAATGTATGTAAACTTTAGAATGGTGCTTGACACTAACTAAACAGTTAATTTTAGATAGCATGTTATTTTAAAATATTTTTGTAAGAATAAACAAATGCATGCTTTCTGAAAAAAAATGCAAAACACTTAGGAGATTATACAATAAAAAAAAAAATAATAAAGTCCCATTCCTAATTCTTCTACAACCCATTCCCTTCTGGCATAAATTGGGATGGGGCAATAAGTAGTTGGGAGGTACTAAATCCTTTTCTAAGAATACCTGGTGGAAGCCCTAGCACATAGGATACATATAATACATGTTAACTTATACTTAAAGGGTTTATCTATGTGATTCTAGGGCTTCTTATGTATTTCTGGCCCACATATCATTTCCATATGGCACAGGACATCATAGACCACATATCCTGACCAAAATTACTGAGACATGTTATTCTTAAAGAGACATTAATGAGGGCTATAAACTGATTTATTCTAGACTATAAAGAAAGTGTAAATATGGTTGTATTTAAATGCTAAAATTATAAGAGACCAGTTCGGGGCCACCTGGAGGCTCCTTCAGGCCCACCAATGGTCATCAGACCACACTTAGAGAACTGCCAATTTCTATTTATATGTCTCAATAGCAAGCTTGCTTTTTAAAATGACACTTTAATTATTTTGTCATGGTCAGTTTGGATGTCACTTAGACTTCGCCAGACCCTTTTTCTGCTCTAGGGAGATACAGCCAGTTCCAAATTAAATTTATTACCTATTTCATTTTCAATGTCATATAAAATATCATTTATAACGCCTCAAGCATAAGACAACAAATGCTTCTATCAATGCCATCGTGAAAGCAGAGTCACTCCAGAAAGAATAAAAAGAAAACAAAAATTGAAAATTGCAGTTGCTCTAAGCTTCCTTCCTCCCTGCCAAGTGCTGTTCCTTTTTCCTACTGCGCTCCTTTGGGGCCCAGCTTTGAAATTGGCACTGAGCGGTCAGAGTGGCCATTAAAGATTCCATGGGACTAAATGTGCAGAGCACACATAAATGCCAAAGCCCTGAGTAAGCATGCAGCCTGGAGCCCTGGGAGCCAAGGAGGGAAGATGCATGTGTCGGTCAGGGCCACTGGGCCTCCCAGCAGCCCAAGACCGCAGATGGATTCTGGATTGGAATGACAATGCAGATTTCTGGAATTAAGATCCCAACACTCCAGGTGGGAAGCCTGATCCAGAAAGCTTGAAAAACCAGCATTCTGTAGGAAATAAATAAGGGACGTTTCCCCCCACCCCGACTATTTCCCTTTTTAAAGAAGAAGTAACCAAACAAAGAAATTTGCTGCCATCTCCTCAAACCTCTGACTCTTTTTCCTAAAAAGTGTCTCTGGAGTAAGTCTCAAAGAGGAGACATGCTAACTGAAGTTGTCAGGGGAAGATTGCTTCCTAACTCGTAACTCTGAAGAGTACTAGAGTCATCAAGACCTATGTGTTATTACTCAGGTCCTCAGGCAGAGCCACATGATTTTTTTTTAAAGGTTTATTTTCATTTTATTTTTTTAGAGAGAGAGAGAATGGGGGAGGGGCCAAGGAAGAGGGAGAGAGAGAATCTGAAGCAGATGTTGCACTGACCATGAAGCCCAAGGCAGTGCTCGGAGTCACCACACTGTGATCATGACCTGAGCCACCCAGGCACTCCAGCAACATGAATTATTTATTAAAGATTCTTTTTTATTTATTAGAGAGAGAGAGTGCACACGCATGAACAAGGAGGAGGGCCAGAGGGAGAGGGAGAAGCAGACTCCCTGCTGAGCAGGGAGCCGGTCTTGGGGGATCATGACCCAAGCCGGAGGCAGATGCTTAACTGACTGAGCCCTCCAGGCATCCCTGAGCAACATGAATTTTTTAATGGGATTATATTTACCTTTAAGTTCCCTTCTAGGTTTAGAATCTTCTTTTGTTCTTTTGTACTATTCTGCTAATGATTTTACATGCTCCGAATTTGACAATGCAAGAGTAAATAAGAAGCCAGTGCATTATTAAGATTGACATAGCATAGATTATAATACTCTCTCATCTTCTAAATCTATATCACTCATTACTTTAGTGCAGAACCCACCCTCCTCTTCTTAAGTCTCTCTGAAGAAAAGATTAGAGATTATAGTATTTGTTTTTTATTATATGTTTATTATATATTTATTGTATTTATAGTATTATATATTTATTATATGTAATACCTCTCCAATTATATATTTAATCTGTAGTTTATATATAATAACTTAGGTATCAATAGATAGATAGATATGAGATATATACCTTTATGTGCATAGCCAACAAAGCACTAGATTTCAAAATAGGTAAAGAACTTCTACAAATTAATAAGGAAAAAAGTCATTCTTATATAAAAATGGTCAAAAGACTTGATGAAGCATATCATAAAAATAGGCAACTAAAAGACCATATGAAAATAGACTCAACATCTTTGGTAATCAGAAAATGCAAGTTACAACCATGATGAGGTAATACATGGAGGAGGAAAGCTAAAAAGTATAACAATGTCAAGTGATGTAAGGAAGTAGAGCAAGAGAAACATTTCACACAACGTCGGTAGGAATATAAACGTGTGCAACTCTGGAAAATAGTCCAACATCATGTATATAGTTTATAGTAAAGTGAAACCTGTAATGTAGCACTTATATTCCAAGGGATATTTCTTAGAGAAATGCATGACGTGTTCTAGGGCACATGATCAAGAATGCTCATAGCATGCTCATAATAGCCCCAATCTGGAAATGACACAAATGTTAACCAACAGTAGCATGGGTTGTCTTTATGCACTGGAATATCACACAGCAAGGGGAATTTTAAAAAGTCACAGCTAATTAACAGCATGAATGAGTCACAATATTCAGCAAGAGGAGCCAGACACAAAGGGATATTTATAGTATGGCTCCTTAGGTATAAAGTTCAATAGAGTAAAGCAAAGCTATATTATTTGAGGATGCATGCAACTGTCATAAGACTATAAAGAAAAGCAAAGAAATGAGTACCATCCAGGTCCTGACCATGGGGGAGAATGGATGTTTAAACAAAGCAAGAGCTGAGGAAGGGGGTTTCTTGGGTAGTTTGTGATCTGGGTGACAGTGCCATGGACGTTCTCGTCAAACCACTTTGTCAAATGCTAGTTTTAGATTTTTTTGTGGGTTTTTTTTTTAATGGATATTATGTTTCACAATTTTAAAATTTTAAATTTTTAAAAAGACTAGCAGGTTGATGTGCAAAAATTAGAATTTATATTGAAGAATCAAACCTTTGGTAATTGAATGGGAATGAAAGAACTTTGGGAGTCAAAGATCTGATGTAGAAAAATTCCAAAATTTAGAAAGTCACTAGTAAGATTAGGAACATACTTATTTCCCAGAACCAAGCAAACAATGAGGCAAAAATGTTCCTTTCATGTTGCTTTACTTTTACTTTCTTTGGGAAAGAGTTCAGAGAGCTAAACTGACTCTGCGAGTAAAACTATATTAACTAGTCACCTTGGTTAAAATAGTTAAACGTGTTGTAGATGTTAACATAGTAAGTAACTTCTCTGAAAATGTGAAGCCAGTAACAAAGGAAGCCAGAGAATCAACTGAATGGCTCTTTGGAAAGGGAAGGACTCGTTCTCTTTAATTCCTACATACAATGAGCCCATCTACATATTCACCTACAACCTCAGCTCATTATTTCTTTTTTCCTTATTTGTTCTATAATCTATTGCATGGTTTTGCATAGTTTACTTAATTCCACTGTTTTTATTTAATCTGGCCTATCTCCATGAAGAATGGAAGTAGACGAGATTTAGATACATGTATAACTTCAGATCTCTCAGTAATAATTCAGCCTTAGCTACTTGAGCATAATGGCTCCAGTTTGGGGCAGGTTCTCTGTAAAATCTCGTCAGTTTTAGAGCTTCTTGCATTTCTCCAATTTTTTTGCTCCTTTCCTGCCAGACGTTATAATACCCACAGACAGTAGGGCAAATGTTTGTTTTCTCCTTACAAGGAGTGCCTATTAAATTTAAAAATATGAATTACTCAAAAAAAAATAAATGCATAGACCCAGAGGTCATTCATAAAATTCAAAAATCCCTATGTGAGAATGTTTTTGTCTTTTAGTGCAGACTGCAGGTCACCTAGCTTGTGAAGGGGATGACCCTGTCCCGTGGTGCCCTGGAAAGTAACGCCACATGTAGACAAACACATCTTTTCTTAGTAAAAATATTGGGGGGTGGGTGAGAAGAAAGGGACAAAAAACAACTAAAACTTTGCTTCAGATGTTCACAGTTTAAAAATGTTTATGTGTCCTAATAATTCATCCCAAAGTTACAGGGATACCTTTTTTCTAATGCTAACTCTGCACTTACAACTACGTGTTTTTTCATTGTCTGATTTGAATACTTTTGTTTCCTTTTCTTGGTTGCATCCCAAACTTCACCTTTGATATTTCACAATCAAACACACTTTTGTTCAAGCTTGTGACGTTCCCATAAATATTTCCCATACTCAAGGACAGACTATCAGAAAATTTTATTTTGCATTGGACTCACAAAGAAAAGGAAATGCACAAGAACTGTTTTCGTTAACATGGAATTCACCCTGGGATCTGAAACCATCCAGGACTGAGGTGACAAGGCTTCCAGAGCTACAGCCTGTCGCTAATTGTTAGATAAGAGCATCTTTGCCAAGTGGCCAAGATGTCAGGGCAGAGAGGTGGAGGGTGGGGTCTGGGCCGAGAGGTGGACTGAGTGCTTCCTTCTCCCACTCCTCATGTTGTAAATCTAGAGGGGGACACTGTGAACAATAGCCTGCCAGAAAAGTCAGCCTTTTTCTTCTGGGAACCAACAAAGCCAGCCCTTAATCTGACCTATATCTTACACATAGGATACCTGAGTGTATGTTTCAATTTCATCCAATTACTTACTCCTTTAAAATATAGAAGGAGAAAGAGCAAAGTGTCTTTCCTCATGCCTCTGCTAGTTTTCTGTTCATCCAGAGCCTGACCTAGCTTGGTTGAATCTTTTCAGTGCAAAGTTATTCTTTCACTGTGGCAATGACAGAAAGGTAAATCATTAACCAAAGACTGGTTGAGTCTGAAATTGTTGCTGACCTTCTCCAGTCTCTGTGATGTGACTTGGGGCCATCGTGTAATCAAGAGCCTGATGGGATAGTTCCAAACAGGCCTGGAATGCCATCAGTGCATCCAATCTTCCCATCCAATCTTGGGTCACATCACTGAAGTTTCTTCCAGGCTCTACCTCTTATCACTCCTACCAATCATCCATGCAACATTTTCTCTCTAAACACAAGTTAAAGTTGACGATGGTAACCATAGTTTGCGATGTGCATTTCACTTGTATTTTATGTGGTGGATTTCACATGTTAGTCTAAGGAGTTAAGTTTCTTCGGAAAAGTCTCTCTGCTGGTCCACTAAAACTCAGACAGAAATTCCCAGGGCAATAATAGGAACGTTCGTACAGGCAGCATTTCATGATTAGCTCACTTGTGTTGGACAGCACTAAAGGAAAATTTCCTCCTGCATGTGCAGAAAGGAGTTGTTCTCAACCAGCCAGTTCCTGCACTGATGAATTGTGATGGGCTAAAACTAAAGGAATCCTAAGAAACATATTCTAGAAGAAGGAACCAAAGCAAAGCAAGGACAGAAAGGTCGAGAAGAAAAAAAACTAGAGAGCTTCTTTATGTCAAGGTGTCAGAAGACAGAACCTCCGTAAAAGTCTGATCCATAAATCTTGCCAAGGAGGGGCAGAATATGGGTTTGCCCAGTGGTGGTGCACTTCTTCAGATGGATACAAATCTGGGCTTCTGAAGGGAGGCTCTGAGTTCACGGCAGTTTGCAAGACCATTGAAAATGCTTAGTAATCGTTTGCAGCTGCTGTTCAGCCACTTGCTTTACATTCCACCGCCCTGGAGAGAGAAGGAAAAAATTCTTTATGCCAGTTTTTGTGGATCATAGTGTTAGCTATAAATTCACTCCACTGCAGTCTATAAAATACAGTTTCTATTTCAATGTTTCCACTTTAGACCAAATCATAAATTTAAAAAATAAATAAATAAATAAATGAAATGAAAGGGAAAAATAAATGAAAAGAGCAGAAAGGCTTTGTTGAGTTTAAGGAAATTGCCCTTTGTATATAGTAAAATCTTCATAATTCAGAGCCATCCGGATTAGTAAAAAGTCCAGACTGTGAGTTGTGGAGTTCCAATATCCAAGTTCTTATCGTATGTACAAGTATGTGCACTTGTCTACAGGGGAGCATTTATATTCTAGGGTATCACACATGGCCCACTTGTGTGGAATGTTCTGGAAGCAGCCCTGGGAGCACTAGCAGTTTGTGGGGCAATGGGCGAAATTCCCCTGAGATGAGAGGCTGGGACCAGAACAGGATGGAAGTTATGTGCAGAGTCACTTTCCCTCCTGCATCCATAGCCAATTTTGCTGACCTGTAAACTTTCTGTTAACAAAAGAAACAGCCTCAGAATGTTTCTTAACACAGAATGCCAGTAAGCATTCATCCGTCTAGAGCCTTAGGCCACTCTACTAAGTCTGTTTGTGGGTCTAGATGATTTCGAAGCTTCTTGGAGCATTGTAATTCCAGTATGCTGAGAGATATCCTGGAAGAATTCACTCTGAGGAATGCAAAAATGTAACCAGTGTGTGGTTTATAACGTACAAACCATTTCCAAGTTTTTTCACCCGTACTTAAAACATCAGCTAGCTCCATAAAACACAGTAGTTCTTAGCAGACGGAGGGGAAGGGGTGGCAATGAGAAAGTCCAGGCTGGGACTTGAGGACCTGTGCATCAGAATCATCTAGGGAGATTTTTTTAAAAAAACCCAGACCTGGGACCCTCCCTGCCCATGATCTTTGCTTACATCTGCATTAGACCCAGGAGAGAATACTTGCTTAAAAATCTGTTTTGTGAGTTTCGATACAGCCTTCTGTCCAAAGAGGCTTTTCTGGATGGAGTCTTGTTTATATGATTTATAACTCTAGACAATCTATTATCTCCAGGAAGAGCCACGGCAGATGTCATCTCAGTCCCTGCTCAAATTGAATTTACACATTTCAAGTAAGCACAGGGCAAATGAAATTATTTTACTCTTTTCTGGAACGAAGACATTGCCTTTTCCAGATAACCACCTAGTGGTGTCCACTCAACCCTTCCAGTTTCTCAGGCCATAAAGCCTGGAGTCATTCTCAGTTCTCTTTCCCTCACAAACCTCATCTAGTTATGTTCATCCGATTCTTGGCTCTTGTTTCAGCAGTGACCACTTCTTACCACGTCCTCCGCTCAGGCCTGCACCAATCCTTCCAATAGCTTCCTAGCTGATTTCCCCCGCTTTGATCCTTGATCCTTATCCATTCTCCACATGGCACAGAGTGATTCCAATAAAACTGAAGTTAGATCATGTCATTCCTCTGTTTGGAAACCTCTAAGTACACTTGCAACTGAGTCGCAGCCCATGCCGAAGTCATCAGAATGGCCTGCAAGACCTTACTCTTCCTGACACTCCCCTGCCTCCATTACTTCCTTCTTTGTCCATTCACCCCAGGCCTCCTTCTTCCTCAATCTACCTGTATCCTGCACATGCTATTCCTTCCACCTGGACTGCAAATTCCCCAGATCCCCACATGGCTCTCTCCCTTGCCTCCTTCAAGTCTTCGCTCAAATGTCCCCTTTTCAGTATGTACCTTGCTACCATAAGGCAGCCCTTCTTCTGGAAGGCCTCACTAAGGTTCTCCAGGATCCTGCCGACATCGAAAATGTACATAAATATAAAGATTGTCAGCACTCTGTTGTAGCTCCGCGACCCTGTGAGCAGCCGCCGGCTCGTCCCTGGACCAGCGGTGGGACTGAGGAGAGAGGTTTGGGATGACAGTTTGGGTTCTGTTTCCCCAGCCCCAGGAAACCCCAGTCTCCCACCCGGTGACTACCAAAGAACAAGCATGACTTCAAAAAGGAAAACCACCCAAAAACTATAGACTTGTAGGAGATCTGCCTTACTGGAGGCGTCAGCCCTTCCCTTTTCTGTGTAGAAGCAGAAGCAGAAGTATTCCACTTGGCGCTCAGTTTGGACAGGGTCAATAAATGTACCTTAGAAATAGAATGGTCAGTGCAGTTATTCCCAAGGATCATTACGAACGGAACAAAGTGGGTGGCTCTGTACTCAGTTCACCAGGGCAGTGTGTGATTATAAGAACACGACTCCCCATGCTGTGTTCCTGACTGAATTTGCTCTGTAGTTTGTGTCATCATATAACACAATATGCAACTTAATTATTTATTTTGCCAACTTTGCATGGTTAGGGATTGGTCTGCTTTGTTCACTTGTTTATTCCCAACATCTGGATAGCACATAGGAGATACTGGATAGATATTTGCTTAATGGAAATAAAATAATGACTCAGCCAATAGGCAGTATGATTCAGTAATTGGAGGAAGCAGCTTTAGTAAGCAATTAATAATTGGGCCAAGGTTTCCTGGGAATGTACTCCCTACACTTCCACATTCAGTCTCTCCCCTCTATAATACTGGCTAATCATTCTTCCCTTTCACCAAGTCACAACATTGCGATTAGAACAAATAGGTATTTATTTTAACACTTTGGAAGAAATGTTCTGTCTTATCTAAATATTCAGGAAACAATTATGCAATTTGTTGTTTATGTCACGTGCCTCTCCTTTTCTTTCCCTACATTATTTCACTTTGCAATTTAATAAAACACCATGGCAATAGCCAAAGAAAGAATAAAAGTCAATTTCAAAGAAATCCATTTTGTTATTTATTCATTTCTTTGTAACTGGGGAAAAAAGCACAAAATATTAACTCAAAATACACATGGAGATTATCTGTTTAATATATTCTCCATTCTCTTTAGATTGAGCCATTGTATTTTACAAATAAAAAACACTGGATATCAAAAATAATTTTGGGGGGAGTTTTCTGGATATGAAAAGCCATCTAGAATAAGTGGTATACACAAAAATATTTAAATTAACTAATAATAATGGCTAATAATACATTTTCAAGAAGCCACCATTATGTTGCAGCTTTGCATGTATAATTTTATCCTCACTTAAACCCTGGAAGAAGGAACATATTTAAAACAAAAAACAAAAAACAATTGAGGCCTCAAAGTGTAAAGCATCTTCCCCAAGGTCACACAGCCTAGTGGGTGGCAGAGCTGTGATTCAAATTTTAGTTCATCGAAATCCAAAGATAGCATTTGGTACAGCTTTACTTTTCTACGACAGTGGTTTGCGGGGAGTGTAAGAGGAAATATTTTAAACCAGGATGGTTCTAGAAAAATTGAGTCATGAGCTTAGAGTGTTTCACATTATCCTGAATTTCTGAGTGTTGACTATAAAAACAAAAGTTATTATCATAACAAGTCAGAAGGAGAAAAACTGCTGATAGCACCACAGAGCGTCTTTCCCCAGGAACCACAAAGTACTTTCATAATAATACCCACAAGAATGGCAGTCACAGCATAACATCAAATGGGCATTTGGTGTCTGTCCAGTTAATTAGATCAATGAGAGATATACACACTGGATTACTCAGTGATTTTTGCTTCAATTGTTCAATTTATCTTTCTCCAGTGATCAATGAAATGAAGCTGGGCCCACAGTGTCACCTCCTGACTTCTTGTTTGTTTCTGAGTGAAGGCATTTTGTCCAATTAACACATCAAGAGATGTCTTTCATATGTCTGTCTTTTGAAATTAAATGCCTATTCCTTTGCACATTTTGGAAAGGGAAGGAGGTGGCAGACTTTGCTGAAGAGAAAGGAAAAGACCCTTGAGGCATATATATGTGGTGTGGTGTGGTGTGGTGTGGTGTGGTGTGGTGTGGTGTGGTGGTGTGGTGTGGTGTGGTGTGTGTGTACATTCTCCCTGGCAGCTCGTGGCAGTTCAAGACTGGGTGTGTGAAAGAGGAGTACATGGAGGTGGGATTGGAAGGATCCTAATTCCTCCCACCCTACTATTTCCCAACAAGTTCTCAGGAATTCTTATAGCCTTCAGAAACATTCTCTACCAACACACATCACCACAGCAATCATTGTTACCTTCATTAAATCTAAAGTCTTTATTTTCTTCCTCTTTAGAGATGGTCTATGTGACCATTTTCTGAATATTGTGAAATTATTTGTTGCTTTAAGATTCTGGAAAAAACTTTGTAGAACTTTTAACCATTCATTCATATCCCAATAGATCTCTCAATCAAAAGATAAGAAACAGAGACTAAATCAGTGTAATTTCATGGGTGGAAGATGAGGAATCTCCGTGAATCTAAGAGCAGGTCCATGAAAAATCAAGAACATATCAAGAAAGAAATGAGTGGTGATGACAAATGGCCCATGTGCCACTTGATACTGGCTCATATGCCATTTTTGGATTATGAGCTGAACAACATAGACTTTGGCCACAAAGGGAACTGCCTAACTGTACTGTGTAGCCAAAGGTTTTGACCTTGACTTAAAACTTTTACTTCTTTTAATGTGTAAATGATTATGCTAAACATTAGCCAAGAAAAATCAAGTACACAGAAAGACCTCATATTTATAAAACACTTGACACTAGAGAAACAAATAATCTTAGAATTAACTGGGATGAGAACATATGATATCTTTATAATAAAGAAAATATAGCCTTCGTTTGGGTAAAAGCAAATGTTCTAACACTGTTGAAAAAAAATACCAGCTTAGAAAAAAATTCACTTTATCAAAAGAAATTGTCTTTATAACTAAGGCTAAAAGTATGTCGTGGGCACGTCTTCAGTTTCTGAGTTCTGTTTAAGAGTGCAGTAAGTCAGGTAGAAAGAAGCATTATCATGGAGGGCTAAGTCAAAGCAAAGGCCAGAGATTTGCCCACTAATGGTGGGTTTAGAGACATAATAAGAAATTCCATAATGATTATGAACACAGTCTCTGGAGCTAGACGGCCTAGGTACAAAAGCAAGTTCTAACACTTACTAGCTGTGCTATCTTCAGAGAAATTATTTAGTTATTTAATGTCTAAACTGTACCTCAGTTTTCTTTTCTAAAAAGTGAATATTAAAATGAAACCTTCTTCATGGGGTTCTCATGAAGATCAAACATATTTAAAGCATATATAAAACACTTGGAACAGTGACTCGCACAAAGTAAATGCATATAGTATTAGCGATTGTTATTTCTCATTATTATAGGCAAATAGAGAAATAAAATGGAAGCTGAAGACATTACTATTATATATGAGTCACTCCTATGACATGAAGTGACATAAGCCAAGGTGATAAATCAGACAGTGGTGCATGGCACAAGGTAGATGATTAATAAATATATGTTGAATAAGTATATTAGTAAGTGAGAATCTTAATTGCAGGTCAAGAAGATCTAAAGCAAATCTGCACATGTATATGAGTGGCAAAGAAATTTGAAGTTAGCTAATATGATCAAGACTTGGTTTTATTATCAGCTATGCTGGAGTGAAACAGACCGCTTAAAGAAACAGTGCTGGACTTCTTGCTAAAAGAAAAAAGAAGAAGGAGGAGGAGGTGAAGAAGAAGAAGAAGAAGAAGAAGAAGAAGAAGAAGAAGAAGAAGAAGAAGAAGAAGAAGAAGAAGAAGGAGGAGGAGGAGGAGAGGAAGAAGAAGAAGAAGAAGAGGGAGAAGAAGAGAGGAAAAAGAGGGAGAGGAGGAGGAGGGGAAGAGGAAGAGGAGGGAGAGGAACGGGAAGAAGAAGAAGAAAAGAAAATACAAATTAATAATCTTAGTCACTGACTGTTATGAAGACTTGTGCTTTGATTTAAGTCTCAGTGATTTGATGCATTTAAGAAATCTCAATAGCAATGCAAAAATGACACTGCAATTCACAGGATAATTTTGGTACAATAACAAATAAGGAAATGTGACTAATCTGCCTTCGTCTTATGTTTTTCCTGTAGTAATAAACCAGCTATTTTGGGATGGTTGAATATCGCCTTCCCTTCCCATACCCTCCCTTTCCTAAAACACTTGTGAAGGTTTTGTTTGTGAAAAGAAGTTTGTTCTAACTACTTCATTCACAACATGCATTCTACAAGCTTCTGACAATAAGGAATTTCTCTTGTACTTTAAAATAATCATGTCCTAGAACTCTTACCAGAAAGGCTACCCAAAATGGTTATCATTTTCAAGTTCCCATCTAGTTATTACTAAGGCCCAGACAAGACATGTAATAGGCATCTAAAGAGAATGGCATAACCATCTAAGGACAGCCAAGAATGTCCATTTTATTATGTTGGGTCTTGGTCCACTGGCCAGTGGTATAGGCAGGTATTATACTCTCCAAACTATTAACATGTACTCTGATGAGTTAAATAAAATGATAAGGGGTTGGGTAGACATGACATTGGCAGAACCCAGCATCTTGAGGATTCAGATGTAATATAGAAGAGACAAATAATTTAATTGCAGAATAAAATAGCACAATATATTTAAATGCAGATTTAGTTGGGATTTACTGTCTGTATAGTCTATAGGGCAACATAGCGGATTTCAGTCAAATGAGTTAAAAATGCAGAGCCTGTCTGGGAGCAGAAGAATGGCTTCAGACAAGAATTGTAGGGCAGTTTCCAGAAGTTTCCTATGGCCTCTTCTCCTAGGACAACTGAGGATCTTTGCTCAGTCTTATTCTTGGCCTGCTTTTTGGGTTTAGGGGATCTTCCATCTATTCTGAAGAGTTCTCTTCATGATCTCTATCTTTTGGCAGGTGCACTCTTTAAAAAAATGTAGGAGATTTGCAAAAGAAATTCAAACATTTGGGGGAATAGAGCTGTGTGTCACAGACTCTCCCACTCTTCCTGCTACTCTGGCCAAGCAATACCTTAAGGAAGGTCAATAGTCAGAATCTCTCCCCACCCCAACACTGGCATTTTTAAAAGCTCCCCAAGTGATTCAATATGCAGTCAGAATGGAAAACCAATGGCTGAAATTATCCCAATTCATTGGTTTCCTTGAGTGGAGGTTCCCAAACATGGGTGTTTAAGTATTCGTTGAAAATGAGATTCTTATGCACTGAGGGACTGAATCAGAATCTTTAGGGGTAGGAGCAGGTGAAGGATGGGATTGTTGTTGGTGGTGATGTGGTGAAAAGGAACAGAAATCTGTATTTTAAGAGTACCTTATGGGAAATCGCTTCATTTGACCATCCAAACTCCCAGGAACAGTTCTGATGTCATGTTCTGGCTTATTAAAATGAGTCATCCACTAGGTCATACCATTTAGTTCAGATTGTTTTCCTTCTTGTTGAGAATATTACCTCAATTTTGCTTGATGCAAAACAATTTAAATTTGTTTTCCGTATGGCTTTTTTTCTGTCAGATTCACAAGATAATGAGACTGCTTTGATAAAGCTATGTTAGGATTTTGGAATTCCCTACTAGATATGCTCTGCAAACGGTCATGCCATTTGTTACAGTGAACCAGGAAGAACACAAAATTATCAGGTTTTTAAAAACTGAGCTCCATTACAGATGGGATTCTCAAGCCCTACCATAGTTTATTACCCCACCTTTCTAACCTATCCCCATGGACTAACTCTTCTGAAGATTCTCATTAGAAAGCATTAAAGACCACCCTCCTCTTCCAAGGGACCTCCATTACTGGAGTTCCATTCACTGTCACCACTTTTGGAGTAGGCCAACTTCCTGATTTCCAAATGTGTCTATTTCCATTGGCCAGCAATATTTTATCCTTTGCGGTTTTGTAGGCCTCTCAATTCACTCTTCCTCTATGATGGAAAAAGTAGAAAGTCACCCTCTGCATTTTTCACCAGTCTTTCTGAGACCAAGAACATTTTCTTTTCAGGAAGAAGGCTTATCCACTGGCAGGAAAATCTACTTTTCTCTCACCACTGACTTCCTCTGCCTGGAGCGGATGGATTTTAAATGCTAGAATTTGGGTGCTGACCCATACTGCCTCATTTTGTTCTGAGGCTGTCTCAGAATGGAATTATAGCTATGAGCCAAACTTCCACTGCTGAAAATAGGAAATCTGCAAGAGCTGGGCAGAGAGTAGGTGTTGTATAAACACACTTCAATAAATAACTTTGACTTGACCTAAGTCTTACCAAACAGCAACAATAGATGCTTGTGGCAGACAATTCTTAGGCCATAAATTCAAGAAAGGCTTACCTCTTAACCTAGTAGAACAGAAATTTTATTTACCCCAGAAAACTTTTCTAGTTCTGAATATCCAAACTTTCCATAGGAGACTGGGCTTATATTATTTTCTAATGATGAAGGTTGACTACATTGACCTAAAACACTTGAAAACAGCTCAACTTTGTACTTGAATTAACAATTGAACATAATTATAGTCAATACAGTTTCCAAATATAAAGACGATATGTTGTTAAATGGAACTTTTCAGGGAAAATAAAGATCAGAGTAAGTAATATCAAAGGAAAGATGATATTGAATTCTGACAATTTTCTAGGCACTCAGTTTGTACTCACAGAGAGCATATATACAAAAATGAGGAAGTGACTGAGGAAAGAATTGCATCTTAAAAGCATTCATTTTATAATACATCCACCACAGGACTAAGCAAAATAAAAAAGGAATATAGAAGAACTTTAAAAATTGTTTTCTTATTTTCTTAAAAATACTACAGTCTTTATAAGACAGATATCATGAAAGGTAAAATAAAAAATAGTGTATTACTTGATTAGGTTCTAAGAAATTGGAGCAGATAACAAATATTAAAATGGTTCAGAGACTCTTTTTGGTAGGGCATTGTCTTGAACCAAGTGTGATACAGCTGAGCCTTTAATGAAATGATAATTAAGATTTCAAAATAAGGAACTCTTTACACCATGAAAAATAATTAAATGTTTATAACTATCATCATAATCTCTAACTTACTGGAAATAAAGAATAATTAAAAAGCTATATATTCATATGTATCTGTTTTGAATTACTTTACACAGCACATACAGGTTCAGTCTAGAAGCTCTCTCAAATTGCGTACAGGTTTGAAGCGTCTTGAATTTCCCTGACACCACTTTTGATCCAAAGGACCAAGCTTAACTCTAGACAAGAGTTTCTAAGTCTGTAAATAAAGTCACTCAAGGAAACTGATCCCCTTACATGATATTCACAATTATCATCCAACCTGATCCCCATGGATTCACCAACCTAGATTCCAAACAATGGGAAAAATTAAATTTGCTCTCAAAGAAAGATATTTACCACTAGTGATGTTACAAAAGCAACAACAACAATAAACCCACACTGCAGGGGAACAGCATAGAGAATGTAGTGAATATTGTACTGATGTTGTACCGGTGGAAGATGATAGCCACGTTTACTGTGGAAAACATTGTGTAATATACAGCCTTGCCTAATCACAATGTTGTCCACTTAAATTAATATAGTATTTATATCAACTATACTTCAATAATAAAAAAATTATGTGAAAATTTTACAAATAAAAAACAGAACAAAACACACTGCAAGTTACCACATTGAAAGGAATTACAAAATGATTTCAGGCTGTGACATCACCACTGAAATAAATCCATCCCCAACGACTATGTGAAGGGAATACCCCTCACATTGGAGTGATGACGTTTGACATATATATTTTTTTAAATCCAGGCCCATTCTTCTTCAATCATACCTCATGTAAATGGTGTGATTTTGAGAATTTCTTGCCCCCTCCCAATTTTTTTCTATCTGATTTAGGTTTGAGGAAAATTAGACTGAATCACTTCATTTTCGCTTATCTTGAGGAGCCCACGCTGTAGAGACAGGGAACAGCATGGTGCAAAGAGCCTAAACCTTGGAGTGAAATTATGTGAGCCCAGGATCTGCTACCTTTTAACTATGTAACATCTGTGAATTGCCTCACCCGTGGGAGCCTCTGACATCCCATTTGAAAATATAGATAATATACAATACACAACAAGTATACTACAAAGGCCATATTATCTGGTAGATTCTCGATACACAAGAGTTACGGTTTGGGCATCATCAGTAAATTTACTTGTATTATTATTTCTGATATGATTCCGGACAAATCCTTAACTTTTTTCAGGCTTCAGCTGCCCTGGTTTTTTATGCATGAGTAGGACCTTATGACAGTCTCTTCACTTCCTTCCAGTTCTAAGATTTGATGAAGGAAATCACATCTGCCACCAATATAAACCACAAGCACAAGTTATACATTTCTGCTGAGCAGTAGTTCTACTTCTGCATTCACGGAAATTTCACAATTTACTTAAAGAAGACTGAGTGGTGGAGGCAGAGGACTTGCCAGCTACATATTTCTCCAGGAACATACACTCCAAGCTGGGTTCTGGGTGAAAAGCCAGTGTAGGGAAGAAGAATACCATCTTCAGAAAACAGCAAAACGGTTCCGATGGTTTCCGTAGTACTTTAGTCATTTATCTATACAATATTCACATTTTTTTTTAATTTTTTTTTTAATTTATTTATTTGTCAGAGAGAGAGAGAGAGAGAGAGCGAGCACAGGCAGAGTGGCAGGCAGAGGCAGAGGGAGAAGCAGGCTCCCTGCCGAGCAAGGAGCCCGATGTGGGACTCGATCCCAGGACGCTGGGATCATGACCTGAGCTGAAGGCAGCCGCTTAACCAACTGAGCCACTCAGGCATTCCATATTCACATTATTTTTTAATGAGTTCCTCCAAAAGAGGATATGTAAATTGGGGATGATATGGTCAGGGAAAGGAAGACAGGTTTTAGAAACGAAGGGCCCTTGCCTTGATTCCCAGATCCCCCACCCCTCAGTGACCCTGAACACCTCTTGTCTTATCATCAGGAATAGTGATTTCTGCATTTAGAGGCACTGTGTGTTGGCATTTGCAGTAGGCCTAGCACATAACAAGAACTCCGTCCCAACAATC
Organism: Mellivora capensis; assembly: GCA_004024625.1. Lineage (NCBI taxonomy): Eukaryota > Metazoa > Chordata > Mammalia > Carnivora > Mustelidae > Mellivora > Mellivora capensis. The sequence goes on from PISX010010123.1 coordinate 55,829, forward strand.
TTCTTCTACCCCTTAGGAGCAGAGAGGTCGCTGTAGTTTTTCTTGGTCAAGAGCTTTGCCGAGCACTAGATGGTGAGATAACAGATACTCCGTCATCAATGAACCATTTGAAGTTGAACTGCGCACATGGCTTTTCAGGAGTCAGCTGTCTTCTGTAGAAAACTAAAACAGTTCATTTTTAAGTAGCAACAGTGAACCATTGACATTTTATTCCACAGCTAGAAACAGGCTAGTTTGAAAATGATTATTTCCTAAAGAGCTCAACACGTGGTCTTGGAGAAAGAAGCCCCCTACCAAATGTGTTTGGAAAAAAAACTGGCCTTCTGAATATGCCATGTTCCCCACCGCCCCTCAATAAGCACACTTGGAGATTTGCAGTGTGACACAACAGTTTAAGGGCTCTGAAAAAATGTTGTACCAAGAAGTTTGTTTGGCTGGATTTAAGCCATTATTTTCCAGTAATAATTGACCAAGGAACCCTTTGAACAAAAATTGAGAAATGCCATTTTTCTCAAGAAAGAGAAAGGGAGTAATAAGTGTGTATGATATGGTTAGATCTTTGGAAGCCATTATAAAATCTGTTTGGGGGGGGGGGTGCACCTAGGTGGCTCAGTCGTTAAGCATCTGGCCTTGGGCTCAGGTCATGATCCCCACGTCTTGGAATAGAGCCCTGCACCAGGCTCCCTGCTCAACAGGAAACCAGCTTCTCCCTCTCCCACTCCCCCTACTTGTGTTCTCTCTCTTGCTGTCTCTTTCTGTCAAATAAATAAATAAATAAATAAATAAATAAAGTAAAATCTGTTTTTGAACTTTCGTCACTGTGGGGTTGGGCGCAGTGTTTAGATGTGAATCAGAAACCAAATAAGGCTTAGAAGCAGCAAGCTCAGTGTGGCTAATGAGTGGACACTATTATGCAGGAAATAATGTTCCCAGATACTTCAGGAGTCTTTACCCAAACAGGGGTTATCACTTAATATCTGGAGAGATGACAGAGAGGAATGAACAAGCACTGATCAGTAAGCAATAAATAAATATTCTGGAATAAAGTAATAAAAAATCCATGTTTGTGACTGACTTTAAACTATAATTCATGAAATGACAAGACTAAGAAGAAAATAATTATTTTAAGATCTAAAAAGTCTGTATGTGGCAGGTTAATTTTAATTTGAGTATTTAGGTCTAAATATCCAAATTCATGTATTCAATACATCTTTATTGAGGACCTCTTATATGCCAGGTAGCACGCTGGGTACTAGAAATAAAACAGTGGGGCAAAATTTTTGCTTGCGTGGAGCTTATGGTCTATACAGGAAACAGACATAAATTTAAAAAATCATGAAAGTATGAAGTTGTGTCTGCAATAAGCCCTGTGAAAGGAGAGATTTATGCCCTGATTTCTACTTTGGACAACAAGATGGGGAAACCACGCCTGCTTTATTCACTGTTGTATCCCCAGTACCTGGCACAGAGCCTGGCACAGAGGAGTTGCTCAATAGATACTTGTTGAATTAGTTGGATGAATGAATAAGTGAGTGAATGAAGAGCAGTGTACAGTAGAAGGATATGACATAGAGTTGTCAGAGAAGAGAGTCCCTAAATGAAACTAACTTCTAAAGGATGCTGATCCAGTAGAGGAAGGACGGAAGACTATGCCAGGAAATACATGTGCAAGGGAGGAAGCATGGCACATGGGAGGAAAGGCAGGACGGTGGACTGTGGCTGTTATAAAGAAAGAATGGAGTCATTTGTGCAAGATGGGACAAGTATCAAAGCAGCAGGAGGCAGGTCCTCGAAGACCCATTAGGGAGTTGTGGTTTTATCTTAAGGTCAAGGAGAAAGTACTGAGTACTTTAAGCCAGAAGGAAAGGTACCATAATCAGATATGTCCTTAAACTTGTTATTTTGCTTATTGAATTGGGGTGGGGAGGGAAGAGCAAAAGGAGATGAGGGTACTAACTGGGAAGCCACAGTAATAGTGAGATGATGGCAACTTGGATTACTGTAATCACGGAAGGGTGGATGCATTCAAGAGAAATCTAGAAGATGACATCATACATAGAAGGACAGAGATAAAGAAAAGAGAGGTATCCAGAAAGGCTCTTGGATTCTTGGCTTGCATAAATGACAGATGGTGTGTCACTCCCTGAGTGAGGAAGCAGTGTGAGGCCTCGGTGGCACAGGGACTCATATGGAATGAATGGCTCTGAGTGAATAATTAGGGCTCAGAAAAGAGAATCAGCAAATATTTATTTGCCTCATTCTTCCTCATGCCCTAGTGAGCACCTATTTTCAGCCAAGACTGTGGTAGTCATTGCTCCCTATGGACACAGGTCTGTGTGTGTCCCTGAATTAAAAAAAAAAAAAAAAGCCATGAGAAAATATATATTTGTAACTATGTGTGGTGATGGATGTTAACTAAATTTATTTCATTGATCATTTTCATATATATATATATATATATAATCATTATACCATATGCTTTAATACAAAGTTATATGTCAATCAAATCTCAATAAAACTGGGGTTGGGGAACTCAACACAGTGCTGGGCATGTGAGAAATGGTTTTAGGAGTCATTATGCCTTCCCAGCACAAAGACAAAATGTATCTCTATTTTGACATAGTATTTTTTTTCTTAAATATAGGGCTTTTTTTTTTAAAGATTTTTATTTATTTAATAGACAGAGAGAGATCACAAGTAGGCAGAGAGGCAGGCAGAGGGAGGGTGGGGAAGCAGGCTCCCCGCTGAGCAGAGAGCCCAATGCGGGGCTCGATCCCAGGACCCTGGGATCATGACCCGAGCCGAAGGCAGAGGCTTAACCCACTGAGCCACCCAGGTGCCCCTTGACATAGTATTTTTAGCACCTTTCTCTTTTTAGCATTGTTCATGTTTAAGAACCCCATAAAGAACTGGAAAATGACCACAGAAATGCGACTGAAATTTGGGGAGAGTTAGAACAAATCTCCTAAAGGTTTACATAAAACCCTGAAAGCTGAGGGAGGAAAAAGTAAAGTCCAAGGAACAAGCAAAGATATATTTATAAATTAGTCTGTGACACCCGCTGAAGTCTGCAGAGAGAAATTTGCAACACATAAGAGAGGAAGATAGAGACAGGCAGAGAGGGGTGGAGAATGGAGGTGTTCTGAGGCGTGGAGAATGGAGGTGTTCTGATGGCTGCATGTGAGCAGTGCTTCTCAAACTTTTTTAATTTGATTTCAGGATAGTTGACATACAGTGTTATATTAGTTTCATGTGTATGACATAATGATTCAATACTTCCATGTATTACTCAATGCTCATCAAGATAAGCATACTCTTAATCCCCTTCACCTATTTCTCTCATCCCCTTTCAACAAAAGAGGTACAAATAGGCAATGGGAAAAAGACAATCTTCAACAAATGGTGGTGGGTACAGATAGCTCCAGGCAAGAAAGAAAGAAAGAAAGAAAGGAAGAAAGAGAGAGAAACTGGCCTGTGCCCTTATACCGTATACAAAATAAAAAATAAACTCAAAGTGGGTTAAGGTCCTAAAGGTGAGACCTGATTCCATAAAAACCCTAGACAAGAGCACAGGCAGTAACCTCTCTGACATTGGGCATAGCAGCAATTTTCTAGATATGTTTCCTGAGGCAAGGGAAATAAAAGCAAAAATATACCAGTAGACTAATCAAAATGTGCAAATGACATATCCAGTAAGGGGATAGTATCTAAAATATGCAAAGAACTTATACAACTCACACACACAAACACACACACACACACAAACACAAATAATCCAGCTAAAAATGGACAGAAGACATGAATAGACATTCCTCGAACTTTAATGTGCATTGGAATTGGTTGGGAAATTGTTAAAATTCCAATGAGAGTTCAGAAGGTCTAGGTGGAACATAACATTGTGCATCCCTAACAAGCTCCCAGGTGATGTTGGTGCTGAGTACAGCAAGGGTTTAGACTAGCAGAGCTTAAGGAATCAGAAGAACACTGAGTCCTGGTTCCATTAACCGTGGGCCCTGGGGAGACAGCTCAATGTCACTAAACCCCAATTTCCTCATCTCTAGAAGAGAGTAAAGATAGTACCTATATAACAGGGTTATCTAGAGAATTAATTGTGATACTCGTGGGCCTATAACAAGTATTTCCTAAATGTTAACTGCTAGTATTATTAGCATTGCTAGAATCAGAAATCTAGGAGGTGGTGAAGACTGCAAGAACAAATAGTGTGAAGGTTTTAGGTAGCTTCAGACAGCTGATGGAGCCACGAGTATTACCTTTATCAAGGTGGATCAGAATCTTTGAAACTGAGGCATAACATTATGGTATATGATTACTGAGTTTAACCTACAAGGTAAATTTTATCTTTTAGGTCCATTGTTTTTCAATAGTCCATTCAACAGCTCCCTGCCCAAATACCAATGCCAATATACCCGAATTGCACCAATTTCTGGACATAAAGGACGTAAACTGACAAAGGCATCAACTCCATTTGAGAAAGTTAACTTGAAAACGATCATAACAACATATTTGTGCCCAAATAATGGCATGCTTCTATAATCATAGAACTTTCCCCTCCAGTTTTCTTCCAATGAAATGCTTTTGTGTCCAGCATTAGAGATGCATAAATTACCCAATTTAAAAAGCACATGGAGAGGGGTGCCTGGGTGGCTTAACCAGTTGAGTGTCCAACTCTTGGTTTTGGCTCAGGTCATGATCTCAGGGCTGTGAGACTGGGTTCCATGTCAGGCTCTGCACTCAGTATGGGATCTTTTGTGATTCTCTCTCCTTCTGACACACACTCTCTTTTCTAAAATAAATAAATAAGTATTTTTTAAAAGCCACATGGAGAGAAGAGGATATATTCCGTCTATCCCATTGAATATGCAATGGCTCTCAAGGGAGCTTTGAGTCTTTCTGATAGACAGTATGTCCCGCAGGTCCTTCTGGAGTCCAATGGGGATAAAAGTCCTTCAAAAATAATTTACTTATTGACGTCAGTAAGTCTGAATTAAAACAATTATGTGCTTTCAATTTGTTTTATTGCAAACAATTGCGCATTGAGAATCAGCTATATGCCTGCCATTGTCCTGAGAGTCGTGCAAGGGCAAGAAGTTTAAGTCAAGTCCTAGGCCCAAGAAGTATATTACTGATTTCTCAGACAAGTCATACACACATGAAACACAACAGTGTGTAAGACACCATGTGACTGCTTACCAAAGAGGCTTTCATAAGTGGTGTCAAAGGAGAATAAAGATGAGAATGATCAGGGTCAGTAGAAAATATCATCTGACGAAAGAGCACTTGATTTGTGCCTTGAAGAGTAACTGAATTTGGATAAATCGAGAAGTTGGAAATTCATTACTGGCAGAGGTACCAAGAACAATTTTGGGGTGGGAGTGGTGAAGGGACATGGCATGATTTTGTATCTGCAGAAGGTAATGGAAAATTTTAAAAATACATCCATTCAGTATAGTGGGACAGTATCACTGGAAGATTCGGACAATCAGTGGAAGAGACTGGACGAGGCAGTGCAATGCGTTAGAGGAACGGATGTGAGTGTGCAGATAGCAATATATGTGCTTGCATATGTGTATTTATTTAATAGCTAGAAAAATTATTGAGACTCGCATTTTCGATGTAACACCAGGTAATAATGCAGATATATATATATATATATTATGTATTCATAGCACGTAGCACCTGAACTTTGTCAACACTGAAAGAATTCTGGAGTCAGAGTGAATGTACACTCTACTCTTCTATCCAGGAATTCATATTTGGCAATATACAGAAGGATTCTTGTGACTGGAAACTTCTATAATATGGTGAAAGGATTTACTGAGATTTACCTTCAGGATTTACATTTTCATATAGAAATTTTATCCACTTCCATTTTCTAATTATAAACAATGACCTGTAGAAGACCACCCATGTGTTCTACTAAGCAGCTAGTCATTAAGACCTCATCTGTGTGTGTGGCTCGGGGCTATGGAAACAGATCTGATCATGTCTGACCTTCTGTGTGTCTTCAGTGATCTGTACAACATGATCCTTGTTTGGTCTGGAATGTCCATCTCTTGCTTCCAAGTCCTTATTTCTCAGTCTAGGTCCCTACCCATGCTGCCGTTAGCTCTGTCTCGCCTTTATTCATTTTTATGGATTGAATTCTTCATAAAGTTCTGCTTTCCCCCCAAAAGGTTCCTCAAATTCTGACTGTGGCTTTGCTGCATTGGATTGTCTCTGTGCACCTTCTCTCTGGCAGCTGTACTTCCTCTGGGAGAACAGTGGTCTTCCGTCTGCTGCGACAAGCAGTAGTCACTTCTTCTTGTAGTGAGAACTGAAACCAGAACCACCATATGCCATTTCCTGGACACTTCCTATAAAGATTCCTTCCCCTCTCCTACAGAAGCTGAAGTTTAATGATAAGGAGCAATAGGTTCTTGGATTTGAACGTCAGCATTGCAACTTACCAACTGCATGCTCTTGGACATTTAACATTTCTATACTTCAGCTTTCCTTTTTTTAGAATAGGATAATAATAGTGCCAACCCATAGAGAGATTGTGGAGATTAACTAAATTAATACGAGTAAAGGGATTTAGAAGACTGTCTGGCTCATAACATGTACTCAATAAAGGTCTGCTGCTGCTGCTGCTGCTGCTGCTTCGTGTTATTCTTATGCTTAGTATTAAATCTCTTTTGCCCCAGTATCATGTACATGGCATATCACTCATTCCCTCATTAAGTATTTCAACTTAAAAAGGATTCTAAAATTACAATCTTTATCATTATCATTTAACTAGGTATTGAGTATTTCTATGCATATTTCTTTCTCTCTTTAAAAAATATTTTATTTATTTATTTGATCGAGGGAGATAACCAGAGAGGGAGGGAATACAAGCACAGGGGAGCTGGAGAGGGAGAAGCAGTTCCCTACCCATCAGGGAGCCCGATGCGAGGCTCAATCCCAAGACCCTGAGATCATGAACTGAGTTGAAGGCAGATGCTTAACCGACTGAGCCACCCAGGAGGCCCTGCATATCTGTTTCTATGTGTCAGTATGAAGGACAATGCCAAGCCTGAGAGAGTAGTACATTACCGTTCAGTTTTAAAGTTTCTACTGGGGACAAATTTTTACAGAGAATTGGGAAATGATAGAAGTCTTTTAGCAATTGAAGCAATTGACAAAACTGCCATTTCAAAGTGAATGCAATCTGATATTCTTAAGTGCTTTTGCTGCTAGCCTTTACAAAACTTCTAAATTTACAGAAGGCCCATCAACTAGCATCAGCCTCTTGACACATCCCTGAGCCTGGACTCCAGGGTGAACTGAAACAATGTAAAACAATGTAATTCTTGTTGATGATCTGGTTATAGAGATGAGATTGCTGCATTTGAGAAAATTTAAAAAGCAGTACAAAATTAAGGGTATTATGGGAGGCGAAGAAGACATGAAATCAAATAAGCTTAAACTGTAGTGTGAGGGATATAGAATAAATATCAGGAAACATTTATGAACAGTAAATGCTATTAGAATAGGGTCTTTACAATCTCCTTCCCCAAGAGCCCTTTAACAAATGTGGATTTAGATGTAATCCTGTTTTAGCTCAATAATTCAGTGCATGCCTTGGAAGCAAAGGGAGTGGATTTGATTATCTTGTTAAGGTTCTTTTGGTCCTCTGATGCTGTAATTCTGGGAGGAACTTCTTTGTATTCCTAAATCTCATATTTCTCAACCAAAAACAGGAGAAAGGCAATGCTAAACGGTGTCTACAGTGCTCTTGAGATCTTTGTTCTAAAGATGTTCTAAAAAGCATGGATACAACAGATTTATTACTAATTGGGGAAATTGGTGACTTAAAGAAAAAAGAGGCACACTGTAATTTTTAGATATTTAGGTCTTTCTTAGCATTTTTTGATTTTAGAAACATTCACTTGTAAACCTATAATATTTTAAAAACATGTAATAGCTATTCTGGTAAAGTTACCCTTAAAGGAGAATGGCTAAGGAAACAAAACTAAATTCTTAAGACTGAATCAACAGGTATTTATTTTAAAACGTACATAACCATGTCTTCAGTAAAGTATAACAAGAAGCCATCAAAAATGTGGATCTACCACTAACTTAATGAATAACCCACCTTTGATTTCTCGTTACACTGAGCACAAACTTCAAAAATCATTAAGTAATCCTTTATGTATCTTTTCTGCTATGACCTTATGGAGAAAATCGTTTCTCTCTTATATTCACTTGTCAGTCATTTATTGAACACATAAAATATGCCAGATGCTATGCTGGACATGACTTAGAGAGAGACAGCAAAAAGTAAACAGATCAGCAGCTATGTGAAATGTGCTGTGCTGAGAACAGAATGATGGGATAGGACTTGTCTGAGCAAATGGGGCCACTTTAAGTTGGGTAATATGCTTGTCCCCAACCTGATTCCATTAAGATTAATTTCTCCTCAGTGTCCTTCTCTGTTCTATACCACAGTGTGGCCCAGCTTGGCAAGACACAATCTGCAGGCTTTTACGTTAGCTAACTTACTGCTGGGCTTAACCAATGAAATCACTGGAATGACCTTGGAGTGCTGGAAGAAGGGAGAAATTAGTGTGTTCCCCCACCCCCACCCCCACTTCCTGCTTTGGGTGTTGTCTCCAGCAGAAGTTACATCTTCCTGGCTCTCGCCGGTCATCCCTGATGTAGTTCTAGCCTCTGTTGTGGTCTATCTTCTCTTTTTGTCCCTTCTGCCAAATGTTGATTGTGGTTTTCTGCTGTTACTAATCTCCAGGTTGTTTTAATATGTCCTTTTTGGCTTCTCAGCATTTCCACCACATAGGTAACCCATACCATGTGTTAAATTTCCCATTTTAAATACTTAAGAGTGGTTTCACTTTCCTGGGTGGGCTGTGACTACTCAGTTTAAGGCTAAACTGAAGAAGTGAGATTTAAAATAGAAGCTAGAGAACTAAAAGGATCCAGACATCTGATGCTGTAGGAGGAGAACGTCCAGGCTAACAAACATGAAAGTCCACAAAGCATGAATAACCTTAAGTTCTTCAAGGAACATAAAGCAAGCCACTGTGACTGTGCCATCATGTGAGAAGGGAAATTGATCAGTTGAAGCCAGAGAGGTAAATCACATAGTTTCCAGTTCTACGTATGAGAAAAATGTCCAGAGATGCTTTGATTTGAATTTTTGAAACATTACTGTACCTACCTTGTGGATAATGCATTCCATGTTAGAAGGGAAGAGAGTCCAGAGTAGCAGTTGAGGGGACGGAGAAAAGTAGGCAGGTTCATAGAGTTTTATAGACAAGAAGAATTTTGCAGATAAGACCCAACTTACTACTGGTGCCAACATCAAGGACAAGAGAAAGTGAACCAGGGACTACTTTGTTAAATTTTGAACTGAACAACGAAGTGGATGCTTGTATTCTCAGTTGAAAGAAATAAAGAGGAAGAAGAAGGTTGAAGGAAGGGAAACAGAGAGAAGTAAGCCTTCGGCATGGGTCCTCTTAGATAGAAGTGCCTCTTAGATAGGATCCTCTTAGATAGAAGTGCCCCTTAGACCTCCAAGTAGAGATGTATCAGAGACAGTGGGTACATGAGTCTAGACTTAAGGGGAGATATTAGAGCTAGAGATAGAAATTTAGGAATTGTTGGCATGTGAGTGGTTTTTAAAACCACAGATCTGGATAACATTGCCTAAGAAGAAAATAAAATTGGAAGCAATTTATGACAAGCCATCATTGATCATTCTAAACAGGATTTTGAAGGAAAAAGTCATTAGACATAGCTATTAAAAAAAAAACAGACTTTCTCAAGCATCAGTAGAAACATTTTGTATGTGTGCTAAAAAAGTAATCTGTGAATCCAAAGCCTAGTGTTACATAATTAATTTGATTAACGTAGACAGCCTTTCAAACACTATAGGACCCATGACATTGCCTGAATGGTATTTTCCATTTACATGCTCTAAGTGAAGCCCATGCTAATTAGGAACACTTTTCCTTCAAAGACTTAAATTTTCCCAGGAAATCAATCATATTTGATGCACTGCCTGAAATGTGTGTACAAATATCAACTGACCTTGAATATTACAAAGCTTTAACCATTTGTCTTTCATTCCTTCCATCCCTCCCAGAGCAAGGAGTATATCTTTCAGATACTCTGGAAGACTGACACTGAGAAATCTTTAGCCTTCTACTGACATTCCATGCGCAGTCAGTTGGCCAAACGCACCACCTACTTTATGGAGCTCATCTGCTCTTCCTTAGCCTTTCTGCTCCACTCCTGATCTTGTGGTTCTCATCTGCTCTCATCTCAACCATCTTCCTCCTTCGGGGCAGCCCTTCCCAACATCACCCCCTCCAAGCGTGCTCTCACTGCCATTCCCCAAGCAACATGTTGTCCTACTACCTGGAATTCCTACAGTGGCTTCCTACTCATTCCTAATTACATCTTTGTGTCTAGTCCTCCAAAGGAGCTTCCACATGGCCTTGCCTGAAACCCCAACCTCCCCGACATCTTCAAAATATCACGTGCCAATAGGACCCCAGGTGATTTAGTCTCAAATCAGTTTGCTGCACTTTGTTAAAATGTGTTTTTAAACATTCAGGGAATGAAAGGTGTAGTCCCCAAATAGACACTAGAGTTTATTTTAAAGATTTAGAATTATAAAAGAGGCTGCATTACAAATTGAGTAGTGGACAGTGTAGAGAAAGGGAAAGTAAACTGTGTGAGTCAGTCGTGTGTTTACTGGCTCTTTTCTCCTCATTGAAAAGATCTTGGGGTTGGAGAATGGCTTTAGCAATATAGAAAGTGGGATTTCTTCCACCCTATTTTTCTGATCATGAGAAGAAAAAGAAAAACAAAACAAAACAAAACAAAGGCATTCTAAGTGTGGAGAAGCCATAAATCTAATCTTTCCCAAAGATCGTAGGAAAACTATTTCTGAACGAGAAATAGAAATCTTGAGAACTGAGAAATAGGAGAAAACCATCAAGAGATCTCAAAATAAACACCAGATAAAAGCAAGGAAATGTTTACACCTCATACAGTGCAGCTGGGTACACACAGGTGAGAAGAAATGAGAAAGCCTTGGAACGGGAAGTTAAAGTGTAGCATGATGAAAAAAATAAAATAATTTTATTAATTACACTTTAATTTTTAAAGTTATATGTACAGCTATAATTTTAATGATTACAATTATATACACATATATAATTTTAACAGTGGACCCCTGAATTTCCCTGAAAGGGAAAAATTATCTTTGTCTAGGAAAATACCTTGAGATGTTGCTCTGGATGGAAAAAAAAAAAAAATGAGCCCCCCTGCAAAAACATGATGTGTAAAATGGCAATTTTTTTTTTAACTGATTGGATAAGCTGTTCTTCACAAACAACTAACAGTCATGCAATGATTGGGGTAAGGAAGAAGAGAACAGAGGGAAGAAAGTTAAGAGGAAGACAGAGGGGCTAAGAAGCATGGCAGGCTGCAGAGCCTGTAGAAGCAGGGTTCCAGGACACAGCTCCGGGGGGAGTCCAGTCAATGATCTGGTAACAGTGTCCTGTGGCCACAGATAGTAGCTGCGCTGGTGGCGAGCCCGGCATAACCACATGGTTGTGGGATCACTGTGGAACACTGTGTTGTACACCTGAAACTAACGTCACTACACTTCCATTTAAAAAAAGAAAAGGAGGGGTGCCTCCGTCCGTTGAGCGCCCCAGTCTTGGTTTTGGCTCAGGTCATGATCTCAGGGTCCTGAGACTGAGCCAGGCAGGGGTAGGCTTGAGATTCTCTCCCTTTTCCTATGCCCTGCCCGCTCTGCTCCTCCCTCTGGGTCCCTTCCCTCCTCCCTCCTCCCTCCCTCCCCTTCTGCTTTGCTAGCTGAAGCACCCTTGCGCTGTCTCCAAAAATAAATAAACAAGTCTCTAAAAAAATTAAAAAGAAAGAAAACAAAAAAGCAGGGCTCTCTGAGAAAGCCCAGTGGTGGGAGCGTTGGGGTTTATGTATGAATAGAGTTTTCAAGATTCAATTGAAAATTATCTGTAGTGTTGCAATAGGAATGCCCTGCATGGCCCTAAACCTTCCCTAAAGTCCGTCAAGGGTTTTAGAAAATAAAAAAGTAAAGAGCTTTATTCAAATTTAGAATGGCCTGGAGCAGAAACAAAAAAAGAGCTTTTGTTGATGGGGGGTTGGGGACCATAAAAGCTTCTCCCCCACCATGATTTCTAGATATATTGGGAGGAACAATAAGAATGTAGAATGAGAATAGAACTTTTTATTTAAACCTTAAAGAGATGACCCTCTTCACATCTGGATTACGGAAGCATTGATTAACAATACTTAAATTCTTTGTGAGAAAGTGTTTAATTCCCAAAGCAGTTATTTTCATGTCGGTATTATACCTGTATGTATATTGATAGCTTGCAAAAAACAGTAATTCCTAATTATCTCTGTTGAAATCCTTACTTTTTTTCTTTTTTATTAAACAGTTGCAATTTCTATAGGGAAAAGAATAAGGCATTGGCAGGGTTGTGGAAAAATGTTGGGGGAACTCAGCCTCGTCGTCTTAGAAAGAGTGACTTCTTAATGGCACATTCTTCACCAGGCAGAGAAATTTAGCCAGAGTGCCTAGGAGGAAACAATTACTGATGCCTGTTTCTGATTGCACAGACTTTCAAAAACCTTTTTAAAACTGTGATTCTTCTATCCAGATGAAAGATATCCACTTAAATGTAGGAGTCTGTATAAAACCTCTTTGCTCCCCTACAACGAAGAATCCTGTATTGTGTGCTACATTGTGTGCAATTTTAAAAAACTTGGGAAATGGGGTACCTTAGCCCATTCTTTTTACTTATACACTAAGGAAGTTCAACAATTATCTTTCAGATTCCTTCTGGTTCTAACATGTTATTCCCCATAATACAAAATACTGTCAAAATAGATGAATATTCCTCCTTCGGATCACACATGTCTGAATGCTAGTGCCTCTGTGGTGCCTCTTTTGTAAGTATGTGTATAGTCAAACAGACTCTAGCGACTGTAGTCCCAAAACATTACTTGTGTGAAAGGATGTTCGCATCTACTCCTGTCCAAACGCTGTACGTTCTTTCATCACAAATACCACACTATGGAGAAGTGGGGCGGATACATATACTGGTAGTGTTGCAATGAATTATCAGGATGACTGTTTGCATCAAAAGACCTTCCCTGCCGTCTCTGTATTATGGCAGAGCATTTCGGATTGTTCCCCAGCAGGCCGAGGACCATGATGTGAGGAGTCAGGGGGATTCAGTGCTGAGCTTCCCAGAAGTTACAGCATCCCTCTTAACAACTAGGTCATCTTCAGCCCTACGAAATGTGAAGGAGAATCTTAAATACTTTTTAATAGGAGATATAACCTGTCTCCTATTCATGGGCTTTTAGACCGATTTCAACTTTTTTAGTATAAATAATGCTGCCACAGAAATTTCTGGATAAATGTCTTTGTGAACACATTTGAATATGTATATAGGATATGGATATGACCTTCATTTGGTGACCATATTATCAAGATGTATGAGGGCTTTTTAGCCAAAAGTAGTTGAGCTACAGATGAATTGCAACCAATGCCCCACCATTCTTCTTGTCAGTAGAATGTCCTTTGAAGTTGTGACTGAATAGTAAGAGAAAGACAAGAGAAAAGATACAGGTTCAGTTGATGTTATTTTAATATCAACAAGAGCTGTGTTTGGAAACATATTTAAAGAATGATGTTTCCTATCAGATTTACCACTTATGGGGTTAGATAAAAAAAAATAATGTCTATCTTTAAATCTCCCTTCCTGCACCCTCCTCTCTAACCCCACCCCTGCCAAAAAAAAAAAAATGCCCAATCTCTCAGGTAATCAATTAGATGGAAGATAATAGGTCCTTTCGGCAGACCACGGGCCTCCACTACACAAGCTGAGAATAAAATATGGGCCTTCAAATGATGAAGTCCCTGTTATGAACTTATAAATAGGACTCAGTATATTCTATCAGAATTCAGTGACTGTCTTGACCTAAATTTCTGTTGTTATGTAACTTCAAGAGAGCTGAGAATGTAACCTCCAAAATGATATTAGATGACATAATTTTTTTAGTAGCTAAGCATCTTCAACCCTAGAAAAATTTAAAATTAAGTATAAGAGTGTGTTTAGCAATCTACTGATTTTTTGATTAGGTGATACATCTATGTTTGGTATTTCTAAAATATTATGCTAGGGGAACTTGGCCATATTAAAATGAGAGATGAAGTGGGGCACTTGGGTGGCTCAGTGGGTTAAAGCCTCTGCCTTCAGGCCAGGTCATGATCCCAGTGTCCTGGGATCGAGCCCCACATCGGGCTCTCTGCTCAGCAGGGAGCTTGCTTCCTCCTCTCTCTCTGCCTGCCTCTCTGCCTGCTTGTGATCTCTGTCTGCCATATAAATAAGTAAAATCTTTAAAAAAAAAAATGAGAGTTGAAGTAATTCCAATTTAAAATTCATAATGCAATAGTTGATTTTAACTATTGTTTACTCACATATTATGGGTATAAAAGCTTTGAATTTGAAAGAGGATTCAACACTATATTTCTGTGCATTTTTTTAAGATTTTAAAAAATATTAAGTATTTGGGAAAGTTTTTCAGACAGATAATGGACATGCTTAAAAAGGAAGTCAAACAGATTAAATTTACAAAATTCATTTAAATATACATAGAAATTGAGTTAAGTCTATAAATGTGATCATACACATTCAAATTCACCTAAAAATGATTACTAAAATTATCTAGATTTACAAATAGATTAATAAACCTGGAAACTGAATTTAAAAACTTAAGTAGGGTTTTGGATTTTTAACTTTATTAAATTGAATGCTAAATTTTTAAGCAAAAGGAAACCTCTGAATAGTCTCTTCCACAAACAAAAGCCACTTTTAGGACAAAAATATTCACATTTAATAATTGCCACCTACATTAGCTCCCCCTCACAACAATTCATTAGGGCTAAGAAATAAAATTTTTAAAATGAACTCCTACACAAAAATAATAATAACCCGTTAGAAAAATCAGCTAATTTCTAAGGATATGAAATACAAACAACCAAAATACATGTATGAAAGCATACTTAAACTCACTCATAGTTAAGGGTAGGGGAAAATAATCAAAAGTGTCATCCCATACAATGTCAGCAGAAGCACTGAGACACATGCATTTCCAAAAGTTGGTAAAAAGGCAAGCTAGAACTATTGTTTTGGAAGACAATTTGTCAAAAACTATCATGTTTTAAAATGCATATATCCATGGACTTGATATTTCCACTACCAGGAATTTATCACATATACATATTTGAATGTGTTCAAAAAGGAATTTATCCAAGAATGTCCTCTAAGTATTGTTTGTTTGTAAAAAATTGGAATGACCATCAGTAGAGGACAGGTTAAGTATATTATTAAATCCTTGCAGTGGCTTAGCATACATCCATTCAAAAGAACAAAGTAGTCGTTTGTGTACTGATATATATAAAAAGCTTCAATTACATTAATTAATAAATAAACCAAGCATAGAGCAGCTTTATGATATACTCCCAATATCTACTCTAAAGAAATGGTCTATATAAATGTACGCATATGCACAGAAGATTTCTGAAAGAATATAAGCACATTCTTTTTTTTTTAAGATTTTATTTATTTATTTGACAGACAGAGATCACAAGTAGGCAGAGAAGCAGGCAGAGAAAGAGGAGGAAGCGGGCTCCCCGCCGAGCAGAGAGCCCGATATCGGGCTCGATCCCAGGACCCTGGGATTATGACCCAAGCCCAAGGCAGAGGCTTTAACCCACTGAGCCACCCAGGTGTTCCATATAAGCACATTCTTAAAGACCATCGACTATATAGAAGATGTATAGTTTCCTAGGCTACTTAACGAAATACCACAAACTGAGTGGCTTAAAGTAACAGAAATTTATCATCTCACAGTTCTGGAGTCGAGAAAACAGAAATCAGAATGGTGGCCGAGCTTATTCTGTCTGAGGACTGTGAAGGAGAAGCAGTTCCATGCCTTTCTCATAGAATCCACTGAAGGCTGACAAGCCTTGGT
>PISX010010124.1:0-71927 GCA_004024625.1 Mellivora capensis
CCCTATGACCCTGCAATTGCGCTACTGGGTATTTACCCCAAAGATACAGATGTGGTGAAAAGAAGGGCCATCTGTACCCCAATGTTTATAGCAGCAATGGCCACGGTCGCCAAACTGTGGAAAGAACCAAGATGCCCTTCAACGGACGAATGGATAAGGAAGATGTGGTCCATATACACTATGGAGTATTATGCCTCCAACAGAAAGGATGAATAACCAACTTTTGTAGCAACATGGACAGGACTGGAAGAGATTATGCTGAGTGAAATAAGTCAAGCAGAGAGAGTCAATTATCATATGGTTTCACTTATTTGCGGAGCATAACAAATAACACGGAGGACATGGGGAGATGGAGAGGAGAAGGGAGTTGAGGGAAATTGGGGGGTAGATGAACCATGAGAGACTATGGACTCTGAAAAACAACCTGAGAGTTTTGAACGGGCGGGGGGTGGGAGGTTGGGGGAGCCAGGTGGTGGGTATTATGGAGGGCACGCATTGCATGGAGCACTGGATGTGTTGTAAAACTGTGAATTCTGTTACGCTGAAAAGAAATGAAATTAATAATAAAAAAGAAAGAAAGAAAAAAAAAAGACTTTGTCTCCCTCTCCCTCTACTTCTCCAACCCATGCCTACACTCTCTTTCTCTGCTAAAATAAATAAATAAATTTGAAAAAATAAAAATAAAAAAAAATTTTAGTATCTGCTAAATATATCAAACTTCGTCATTTATCTTAATGATAATCCATACAAGTAGTTCTATTTTTAAATTTTATTTTCTAAAGATTTTACTTCTTCTTTGAGAAAGAGACACACAGTGACAGAGATAGCAAGAGAGAGCACAAGCGAGAAGGAGTGGGAGAAGCAGGCTCCCGCTAAGCAGGGAGCCAGCCATGGGGCTCCAACCTAGGACCCTGGGATCATGACCTGAACCAAAGGCAGGAGCTTAACTGACTGAGCCACCCAGATGCCCCACAAGTAGTTTTATTTATAATATGACTCACCAGTGGTGCTTAATGTATGGCAGGCATTACATTAGCAGAGGGGGATAAAAGTTTGAGAATATAGATGACAAAACAGAGGACAATAGTCTAATCATACTACTACTAAGTGGGAGAGAGGATTTGAAATTACATCTATAAGGATCCAAAGAAATATTCACACAAAATCTTCCTTCTAACTTTAATCATTGCCAAAAGAAAATATAAAATCCACATCTATTCCATAACTTTGCTGAATTTTCTCACAAGTATAGTTTTCCTGATTTTTTTTTGCATGAGACAATTATAAATTATAAGCCTATAAAGTTTTGATTCTCCATTAAATACTATGTTGGGAATGTAATAATTGGATTCTCTTTCCTCCCTTGACTATTCCAAGACCAGCTAGCTGTTCTGGTGTTGAAAATTATTCTTTGTTAGCTAAACTTTTTTGCATATAACTTCAATTATGTTATCAATCCAAGTTATTATGGTTTAACCACACTGGGTTTTATATTACTATATTAGTTATAAAAAGGAACATCATTCTGTATGTAAAGTATTTGAGTTACAGAGCACAATACAAAAAGAGGGGAAAAAAAATTTTTTTTTTTTTGGTCTTTACGAACTTTCTTGGCACCCAGTTTAAATATGAGGAAGTCGAATTATGTTGGAGTGCCTCTTTCTCCAGTAAAATATTTTTTATGAAGCCATCTCTATGGTTAGATCACATTATATACTTCATACACACACACACACACACACACACACACACACGTATGTATATATCTACTAAATAACCAGGAAAGAGTTGTATTTGTGTGAAAAGAAGTAACAGATAAAAGAGAAAAAAATCTTGAATTTTAATCCTGGTTTTAGTAAAAACCTGCTGCGTGACCTTAAGCAAGAACACTCTCTGAGCCTCAGTTTCCTTTTTTTATAAGATGGCATTAACGTCTTTTGTTTTTTGTTTTTTTAAGATTTTGTTTATTTATTTGACAGAGATCACAAGTAGGCAGAGAGGCCGGCAGAGGTGGAGGTGGGGGGGAAGCAGGCTCCCTGCCAAGCAGAGAGCCTGATGCGGGGCTTGATCCCAGGACCCTGGGATCATGACCTGAGCCAAAGGCAGAGGCTTTAACCCACTGAGCCACCCAGGTGCCCCTAGATGGCATTAACTTCTACCTATGTGAAAATGTGAGGTGTCCACCTTAAAAAATAAACCTTAATACCAAGAAACCCACCATGCACTTTAGAAAGAGCACCACATAACAGTTCAGTTTATATTAGTCTTCTAGTTAAGTTAGACACTGCTGAAGAGCTAAAAAAGCAAAGAAGAGGCCAAGGCAGGAAATACCCTTTCCAGATCTTTCTACACCTCATTAAGTGATCATGGTAAGGTTATTTAGATTTTCTCTGTCCAGGTATCTCCTTCTGTAGTATGAGGAAGCTACCAGAATTTCTTTCTTTTCTTTTTTTTTTTTTTCTTTTAATTCTCCCAAGCCTGGAAAAATGAACCACCTTGAAAAGCTCCAAATAGTCTCATCAGTAATTTTACAATAATTAAAATCAGTTAATAAATTTTCTTTTTTCCCTTCCTTCCTACCTTCTTCCTTTCTCTCTTTTTCTTTCTCTCTCTTTCTTTCCTTCCATCCCTCCCTCCCTCCCTCCCTCTCTCTCTCTCTCTCTCTCTTTCTTTTACATTTCATTGGCTATAAAGTTTTGGCCTAGAGTAAACAAAATCAACTCAACTCAGTGAGAAATTTAAAAAATCAAATTGGCCATTTTATATTAATGACACAATTTTGACACAATTAATTTGCTGACTTATATGCGAGATTTCCATTTATTTGTTTCCTTCTACCCTGCTTTTCTAAAGCCAGGGCTTCCACTAATGGCAGACGCCACTATTATTCGTGCCCTCCATCTTGATCATTTCCATGTACATTGGCCTGATTTAACAACTGCCAGCATCTCTTAGCCTGAGGGCTTTCCCGGCCAGTAAGGCCTGTCTTTCCTTCCCTTTTAGCAGATTGGAAATGCCTAAGAATTAATGGCCCTCTTGTGTAGCCCTCCCCCGAGGCTGTACAAACACCTGAGCCCCCTCTGAGCCATGGGTTCTATACATCTCCCAGAGTTCTCTAGCGAATTAAGGCTCAGTTGCCCCTTTTTGAATGCCTTCCTTTCCTGCCCCACTTTCCCACTTTCCTAGGCTATCTTCTGGGACCTGCCAAAGAAACTATTTAAACATGAATCTCTGTTTCAGGGTTATTCTCATCCAAAAAGATGAAGATCTTAAGGTTTTGTAACATCAAAGGTCACCAGGAGCTCCTCAATACGACCTACTGCCTTGATGTAAACCTCAAGCATTGCTGCCAGGCTCCTATTTCTAAAGCCCAAATATGATTGGATGATTTCTCTTCCTATTTTTTTTAGGTTGAAATTCAAACTCCTTAGTATGATATAAAAGATCTATGGAAATCTAATACTTGCCTAATCCTGCAGACTATCCTCCTTTTTTGTTCTGTGGTGAGAATAGAGGAGACACTGGAGAAGCAACATTTACTGGGCACGTACTATACTAGTACTTGCACTAGTTGCATGGTATGTGTTATACGGCTGTAGCACAAACCTACAAGGACGAGATGATTAATTTCCATTTTGCAGATGAGGAATTTGTCCGCAAAATAACTGCCTGAACTCAGTCACTCTGCCTCTGACCATCTAAGCCTTTACTGAAATTCAAGTCTAAGTGATTCCTAAATCCTTTCCATTCTGTGGTTTCCTCACTCAGGGTGACCACACACCCTGATTTACTGGGACAGTGCCTGTTTGTTTGTGTTGACCCAGAGCAATTACGAAAAGCACTCCTTTTCACTCTCAAAAGTATTATGCTGGTTTTGTGGCTGAATTATACGGCCCCTCTGGCCGTAGTCTAAATCCACCATGCTATCCGCTGTTTCTGGCATGCACTATACTCATGATTCCATTTCCTGCCATGTGCTGTTCCTTCTGCCTAAAATGTCCTTTCTTTCCCTTTTCTTCTGGAAAAATGATGCCCAGAGCTCAGGACCCTGCTCTTCATTGTAGTCTCTGGGATGTCTTTCCATTATTCTAGCTACAGGCAAGGAGTTTGATGTACTCCTCTGCGCTTCTCATACCCCATGTTTACCATTATTCTACTACGGCTTTTTGAGTATTTGTCAGTCTTCCTACCAGCCTGTGAATTTTTAATGTTTGTGCTGTACCTTCATGATCTCTGTATATCCACAGTGCCTATCATTTCCCATGGCCCAGAAGATGCTTATTAAATATTTGTTGAATGATTGGACAAGTGACATAATAAAATCAGAAAAATCTAGTCACCTGCAGAAATTATTGTAAAAAGTAGAAATGGGATCTTTCAAAAGGAGCAGATTTATACTAGCTGGCTCTGACTTACTTCACCTGGAGGCTGCTTAATTCTGAGCAAGTGTTTAGAGAGCCTCTGATCTGGCATCAGCATTCCTACCCAGGCTATCCTATTTCTATCATGTGCCTCAGGCTCCATTTAAGTGGTTAGAAGTCAACCTGTCTGAGTTAGAATCTTTGCTCCACCATTTCCTACCCAGACTATGTGAAACCCTCAAGTTTCTTTCCCAAGAGGAAGGGTGCCTCAGTGTTAATGGGTCCTGCCTAAGAAAGAGGAGGAAAGTCATTTAGAAAACCTGAGAAGCTGCACCAGAGTGTGTCCAATATACTGACTCTCTAGGCTCCAATGTAAAAGGCTGCACTGATGCTCTCTGCATCAAAACTCATGACCAGCAGGCTATTCTCTAGGATTCATTAGTCTTCTACTCTAGCCAAAGGAATTATATGCTTGCTAAGAAACAGTTGTGTCAATTCCCAAATTTTTCTAGCACTTATATTTACTAGAATTATACAATTTAATTAAACACCACATAAACTGAAAAATAGGAGTGTGAAAAGGACAGGTGTTTGAATGAAAAGTAAGGAGAGTTAAAGACTTAAGGTAAGTCTCTAAAAAGTGCTGTCAAAGTAGGCTTGCATTTTTAAGTGTCTGGTTTTTTTAAATTGAAGTATAGTTGACATACAATGTTATATTAACTTCAGGTGTAAAACACAGTGATTTGACTGTTAATACTATACATTATGCAATGTTCATGATGATGCATATAGTTATCATCTGTCACCACAGGACGTTATCACAGTATTATTGCCTATTTCTCTTATGCTGTGCTTTCATCCTCATGACTTATTTATTTTATAACTGGAAGTTTGTACCTCTTAATCCCTTTGCCTAAACCCTAAAGTAAGCTTATTAAGAGAGACAACTCTAAAATATTTGCAAGGTGGCAATGTAAAAAGCCTGAAGATTCTGCACTCAGGTTGCTTCTCCCTTGTCTTCACATTCTTGCTCCAAGGAAAATCACATATAGAGAATGATCTATGTGGTAATGAGCGAAAGACAGTAAGTATGGAACTCCAGTTGGCAAATTCATAATCAAAGAAAAGCCCTTAGCTAACAAGAACAAAGTATTATTTTATGTATATCTTATTATAAACTAAAAATAATTTTTAGGGTTATATATGCAGTGTAAGATTCTTTGTTATTTAACCACCTTTTTAAATTTATCTACTATAACCAATAATATTATCAACTATAACCAATAATATAATCAACTATAACCAGATGGTTCTGATTACACTGCAGTTAAAGAAAACCCTCAAGTCTCAGTGAATAACACCACAAACTTGATTTCTTGCTCATCCTAAGTCTTAAGTCCTGGAAACCTGTCTTCCATGGATGATAGTCTGAAGCACCTACCGTATGAAACATGCACTCTCCTAGGTCAACTGAAAAAGGAAGAGAAAACACAGAGTACTGCACAGCTCTTCAATGCCACCTACAATTGGTACACTTCTCTTCTGCACATTAGCCAAAGCAAGCCACATAACTACATCTAAACTCAAGGACATGGAAGAGCCTAATACTCTCATGTGCCATAAGGGGAGGAGGGTGAGAAATTATGGTGAGCAGCAGGGATGTCCACCACACCAACCTACTACTATACCTAGCATGTGAAATAAGAGCCCCTCTGCTTGATTAAATGAACGATTTTAAGGCAGAGAAAGAGATCAGTTTTTCTTTAAATAATTAAAATATTTAAAATTGATAGCTTAGTGATTATATTTTCAAGGCTATTCTTTATTTCTGAGAACACATAACCAATTAAAGTAATTCTAGAGAAGACTTAAATAATACTTAAGTCATGAGCCCCCAAAGTTTAATTCAGCCCACACAATTTATTCTGTCATCAAAATGTAAAATATATTCCCCTAATCATGCTTTCTGCTTTTATATCTAAAAAGTAAAGAATATTAATACATTAAAAACCTCATACCAAAAAAAATCCATATATTATCAGTTGACTGCCAATATGGTGGAATCATTAAAAGACCTAAGATCCAGAAAGTCCAATTTAAAAATATTTTGAATTTCAAAAATGATTTTAAAAATCATCCAATAATAATCCCTAACATTTTTCTTTTCTTCTTCTTCCCCTTCTTCTCCTTCTCCCGCTCTCTTTTTTTTTTCTTTTTGCATTATTATCTCATTTTTATTTCATTTCATAGCTAAGTTTTCAATATCAATTTTCAGGGCAGCTGCACTTAGTGTAGATATTATATTTCATTTTTCATCTTAAAATACAGTATATCATAGGGGTGCCTGGGTGGCTCAGTGGGTTAAAGCCTCTGCCTTTGGCTAAGGTCCTGATCCCAGGGTCCTGGGATAGAGCCCCGCATCAGGCTCTCTGCTCAGCGGGGAGCCTGCTTCCCTTCCTCTCTCTCGGCCTGCCTCTCTGTCTACTTGTAATCTCTGTCAAAGAAATAAATAAATCTTTAAAAAAAAAAAAAAGAAGAATGGCTATCTTTAAAAAAAATACGGTATATCATAGAATTATATCTAACTTTTTAGACTTTTTAATTTTAAGTACAGTAAATAGTGTTATATTAGTTTCAGGTATACATTAGAGTGAATCTACAATTCTATATATTACTCAGTGCTCACCATGATAAATGATGAATACTGAGTAATATACAGAATTTTTTTTTACCCCAAATCAATACAGCTTTTATTGCATCTTTAAAATATCACAAATAAGTCTGAAAAATCATCTGGCATCTTGCTGTTTCTGTAACTGGAAAGCTTAGATCTTATTCATCAGCCTGCAGAACTGTTCCTTTTTAAGGAATATAGATGCCATCCAAAAATTTTCTGATATCCTTGTTTTTCACTGTTGTGGCTTCCTGAATCAAAGCAGCTGAGTTTGATACAAGTTAAATGTCATTTCCTTCCAGAATTAACTCGTCTTAAAAAAAAAAAAAAAAAGAATAAACTCGTCTTTCTGGGCAAGCAACACCTGGCCTCATCTGAACCCTGCAAATATATTTTCACCCAAGAACAAGAGAATCATTCTCTTAAATAACACTGATGGGGAAGTGAGCATACACAGACCTCATCTTGTAATGGAAGCCCAGTGTAACACCCTTGATTGGGTTCTTTACATGACTACAGATAGTGCGAACAGTAACCAATTCTTTTCTAGTTGCCTGCCATTTTTCAACTCCGAGCCTCTTCTTTTTCTTTCCAAGGAGACTGAGTTCTATGTTGATGTAATTGAAGTTCCATCAGGGTAACTGATGTAATTGATGTAACTTCACAGTTACAACAGTTTCCTTAAGAGTGATGCTGGCATTTTTCTGGAATGTCAACAGTCTGATTGCCAAGAATGGTCTTCATTCTCACAATACATGTGGCAAAAATGATGTTTACTCCTAATCCCCTTCACCTATTTCACCCATCCCTCCACCCACCTCCCCTCTTGTAACCATCAGTTTGTTCTCTATAGCTGAGTTTGTTTCCTAGTTTCTCTCTCTCTTTGTCCCTTTCTCCATTTGTTTTGTCTCTTAAATGCCACGTATTGAGTGAAATCATATGACATTTATCTTTCTCTGACTTATGTCACTTAGCATTATACTCTCTAGATCCATCCACGTGGTTGCAATTGGCAAGATTTCCTTCTTTTTTGTGGTTGAATAGTATTCCATTGTTCCTATGTATCATATCTTTATCCATTAATCTATTGATGGATACTTGGGCTGCTTCCATAATTTGGCTATTATAAGTAATGCTGCAATGAGCATAGGGGTGCATGTATGCTTTTGAATTAGTGGTTTTGTATTCCTTGGGCAAATACCCAGTAGTAGGATTACTGGATTGTAGGGTAGTTCTATTTTTAATTTTTTGAGGAACCTCCATACTGTTTTCCATCTGGCTGTACCAGTTTGCATTCCTACCAACAGTGCATGAGGGTTCCTTTTTCTCCACATCCTTGCCAACCCTTGTCGTTCCTTGTTGTTTGTTTTAGACATTCTAACTGGTGTAGGTGACATCTAATTGTGATTTTGACTTGGCATTTTCCTGATGATGAGTGATGTCGAGCATCTTTTCATGTATCTGTTGGCCATCTGGATATCTTCTTTGGAGAAATGTCTGTTAATGTCTGGTGCTCATTTTTAAATTGGATTATTTGGTTTTTGGGTGTTGAGTTTTATAAGTTCTCTATAAATTTTGGATACTAACCCTTTATTGGATATGTCATTTGCAAATATATTCTCCCATTCAGTATGTTGTCTTTTATTTTGTGGTTTGTTTCTTTTGCTATACAGAAGTTTTTTTATTTTGATGTAGGCCCAATAGTTTATTCTTGCTTTTATTTCCCTTGCTCGCAGAGACATACCTAGAAATATGTTGCTATGGCTGATGCTCTGTTCTAGGACTTTTATGATTTCAGGTCTCACATTCAGGTCTTTAATCCATTTTGAGTTCATTTGTGTGTATGGTGAGTGAAAATGGGCCAGTTTCCCAGTACCATCTTTTTAAGAGACTATTTTTTTATTATTGCCTATTCTTGCTTCTTTTGTTTAAGATTAATTGGCCATGTAATTGTGGGTTTCTGGACTTTCTATCCTGTTTCATTGATCTATGGGTCTATTTTTTGTGCCAGTACCACACTGTTTTGATTTCTACAGTTTTGTAGTATAACCTGAAATCTGGAATTGTGTGATGCCTCTAGCTTTGTTTTTCTTTTTCAAGATTGTTTTGGCTGTCCAGGGTGTTTTGTGGTTCCACACAACAATTTTAGTATTGTTTTTTTCTAGTTCTATGAAAAATGCTATTGGTATTTGAATAGTAATTGCATTAAATCTGTAGATTGCTTTGGGTAATATACTTTTTTTTAACAATATTTGATCTTCCAATCCATGAGCATGGAATATCTTTCTATGCGTTTGTGTCACCTTTGGTGTCTTTCAACAATGTCTTATAGTTTTCAGGGTACAGGTGTTTTATCTCCTTGCATAAGTTTATTGCCAGGTATTTTATTATTTTTGGTGCAATTATAAATGGGCTTGCTTTCCTGATTTCTCTTTCTGTTGCTTCATTATTTGTGAATAGACATGCAATGGATTTCTGTACATTGATTTTATATCCTGTGATGTACTAAATTCACTTATTAGTTCTAGTAGTTTTTTGATGGAGTCTTCAGGGTTTTCTATATATCATGTCATGTCATCCAAAGACATTGAAAGTATTACTTCTTTCTTATCAATTTGAATGCTATTGATTCCTTTTTCTTATCTGATTGCTATGACTAGGACTTCCAGTACTATGTTGAATAAAAGTGGTGAATGGACATCCTTGTCCTGTTCCTGATCTTAGGGGGAGAGCTCTGTTTTTCACCAATGAGTAAGATGTTAAGCTGTGGGTTTTCCATAAACGGTCTTTACTATGTTGAGGTATGTTCCCTTTAAACCCACTTTGTTGAGTGTTTTTTTTTTTAATCATGAATAGATGTTGTACTTTGTCAAATATTTTTTCTGCATCTATTGAAATGATCATACGGTTTTCATCCTTTCTCTTATTGATGTGATATATTGCACTGATTGATTTGCAAATATTGAATCACACTTTTATTCCAGGAATAAATCCCACTTGATCATGGTGAATGATTTTTAAATGTTTTGTTTTGTTTTTGCCCTTGTTTTTGTTTATTTTTAAATGTTTTGTTGGATTCAGTTTGCTAGTATTTTGTGGATATTTGCATCTATGTTCATCAGAGATACTGGCCTGCAGTTCTCTTTTATTCATAGTATCTTTATCTGGTTTTCATATCAGAGTAATGCAGGCCTCATAGAATGAATTTGGAGGTTTTCCTTCTTCTATTTTTTGGAATAGTTTGAGGAGAATAGCTATTAACTTTTCTTTAAATGTTTGGTAGAGGGGCACCTGGGTGGCTCAGTGGGTTAAACCCCTTGCCTTGTGCTCAGGTCATGATCTCAGGGTCCTGGGATTGAGCCCCACATCTGGCTCACTGCTCAGCAGGGAGCCTGCTTCCCCCTCTCTCTTTCTGCCTGCCTACTTGTGATCACTCTCTCTCCTTCTGTCAAATAAATTTTTAAAATCTTTTAAAATAAATAAATAAATAAATAAATATTTGGTGGAATTCACCTGTGAAGCCATCTGGTCCTGGACTTTTGTTTGTTGGGAGTTTTTGGATTTAATTTCATTGGTGGCAACTGATCTGTTCAAATTTTCTATTTCCTCATGATTCAATTTTGGGAGGCTATGTGTTTCTAGCAATTTATCCATTTCTTACAGGTTGTCCAATTTTTTAGCATATAATTTTTTATAACATTCACTTACAGTTCTTTATATTTCTGTGGTGTTGGTTTTTATTTCTCCTCTTTCATTTCTAATTTTATTTGATTCCTCTCTTCTTTTGATTAGTTGGGCTAAAGGTTTATCAATTTTGTTGATTTTTTTCAAAGAGCCAGCTCCTGGTTTCATTAATCTGTTCTATTTATTTTTTTTTAGGATTGTTAAATTCTGCTACTACTATTATTGTATTACTACTAATTATTTCTCTTAGGTTTCTTATTAACTGTTTTAAGTATTTGGGTGCTCCCATTTTGGGTACATAAATACTTACAATTGCTATATTTTCTTGTTGGATTTTCCCCTTAATGATTATATAGTGTCCTTCTTTGTCTCTTGTTACAGTCTGTTTTTAAAGTCTATTTCGACCAACCCAAGTATTGCTACCCTGGTCTTCTTTTCATACCCATTTGCATGATAAATGGTTCTTCAGCCCCTCACTTTCAACCTACATGTGTCTTTAGATGTGAAATGAGTCCCCTGTAGGCAGCATATGGATTGGTCTTGTTTTTTATCCATTCTATCACCCTAAGTCTTTTTATTAGAAGATTTAGTCCACTTCCATTCAAAGTATTATTGATTATCTATTATCTATTATTGATAGATATGTTTTCATTGTCATCTTATTACTTGTTTTATGGTTGTTTTCTCACAATTAGTTGGCTTTCTTTAGTAATATACCTGGAATCGTTTCTCTTGATTTTTTTGTGTATCTGCTACTGGTTTTTGATTTGTGGTTATGTTTGGTTTGTATGGAACATCTTCTTCATATAGCAGTCTATATTAAGTTGATGGTCACTTACCTTTGAATCCATTCTTTACTCTTCTCCTCACACTGTTTTAGGAATATGGTGTCATACTTTACATCCTTTCATTTTGTGAGTCCCCTGACAGCTTCAGTCCAACTACTGGGTCACTAGAGAGCTAGGAACTGAAAAGGGGGTATCATTTGTTGGACATTTTCTTCTCAATACTTACTTGCTTACCTGATGGACAGCTTATTAGAAAGAGAAATACCTTCACATTTTTATTTTTGTCTTTAGAAAGAATAATAAATTATGCTTTTATTTAACTTCTAAAATGTTCATGACTAATTGGCATACTTTTCAATCTGTAATATTTTTAAGTCATTAGTGAAAACTTATATAAACAAAGTATAAAAAGAGATGAAGTTTAAATAGACCTCATATTCAGAATACTAAAGATAAATCATCCACCTTTTCTCTTCCTTTAGTCTAAGCAGCACCCAAGTGGGGTATGGGAGGGAGGTAGAAGGTATAGATGGAAAGAGCCTCCCAGGTAATTCTGATAACCCTCCCACCAGCACACCCCCACCACCAGCTATGGACCTGTGTGCAGGAAGGAAGTCACAGCACTTAGGGAGAATTCTACTGGACTATTTACTAACCCTAACATTACCTGGAGTAAATTTCCTATCTCTTAACCTCAGCATTGTGTGGTAAACAATTTCTCTCCTAGTGTTATTTTTAAGGTTAAATAAGATAATAGCCATAAAGAGCATTAATGCTGTTTACATATAAACTGGTTTGAAAGCTCATATAGAAGTCAGTGTAACAAGTTACATCAAGATCATTAAAAATAATAATCAGCAATTAAATTCAATACTTAAAAATAACAAGCGCAAAACACCTACTGTGTGTTTAGAATTTATACCCACATGTTGACTACTTAATTTCCATTAAGTTAAATTTTCTTCTTATCCTTTTTGCTTATTTTCCTCAAACTTCTAGGAAAGTTGTTTACAAATAGTCATTACCCATTGGTGGGCAATGAAATAAATGTAGTGGGTTCTAACTAGTATTTTTAAATGAAATAAATACAACAGGCCAGATGTGAAACAGTCAAAACACATCACATGATTTCTTAGCAAGAACTGTATACATTGCAATAAATGGGTCATGACATAAAATGTATTTCTTACTGTGTATTTTTTTAAAACTTGTAAAATACTACTCTAGCACAAGCCCAAATGAAATTTGGTACATTTCCTACTATCAAATAGATCTCACTTTATTTCATCACTTCTCTAATTAAGAATAAAATAGAAAATGTTTTAGCCATCTATCAAGCCAAGTTTTTTGTTAGTAACTTTTATATCATTAAGTGTTGTTTAGAATGATTCTTACATAGCTGGCATCTCAAGTAAAGCAAGGGTACATGATGTAGGACAAGAAGTTGCCTGCAGTTCACCTCAAGTGACTTCTGCTGAGAGGAAGGTCAGTGGTGTTACACACGCAGCCCCATAACACGGGAGCAGAAGGTGGATCCCTTTAGATTTATGTTCCTCAAAGGAGGGACTTTTCTCAGTGACATGGCTTTAGAATATCTATATTCCATCAAGGACAGAATATAACCACAAGAGGAGAGAAAACAACTTGTCACAAAGACCAGGGCACAGAGACTCTATACATGGCAAAGTGAGTCCTGAGGCAATAAAATCTTCCTGGTGGTGCCTCCCCATCTGGGACAGGGCACCAACCCGGGGTCCACACTTTGGGCCAGCAGAGAAACACTGCTCTGAAAGACATGTAAGTAGAGACAGATCACAGAAGCATCATATAATCTTTCTAGATCACTTATATTATTGTCCAGTCATTGACAGTTCTCATTCCAGAGCTTCATCATGGAATCAAAAAATGCCATTTTTGTAACAAGGATTCAAAAAAATGCCATTTTTGTAACAAATCCCTCTACATGGGAAATGGCTCACCCTGCACTGATTCAATCAAAATTCTGACACCCAATATGGACTAAGGGAGATTAGCAGCCTCCTTTCAAATCCTGCCTCAATGAGCCTAACGTCTGCATGGCTGTGCTACCCACTGAGCACACATATAAAGGTGCCACCCGACAAGAAGGCTTTCTGGTTCATCACTGCACCATGGGATGCCATGAAGGCAGTCATAGGCTGTGACAAATTTAATACCCTATTACTTGCTTTTTCTGTACTAGGATTTCATTTGGTGACATCACTGGATACAACGGAACTTGAAATTTGTGTGACATTTTTGCAGGTGTTGCTTTTCACCAAAAATGTTATTTTACATAGTTTAGCCACAGTGCAGTGCTTTAGGTCTAGAACTAAACCTTGGGAAATCTAATGAGGTTGAAAAGAAAAGTGAAAGTTAACGGCCACGGCTTTAACAAAGGCTCGTCTTCCCTCAGGCTGTAAAGAGTCAGTAACTGAGTTCAGTAACTGAAAATTAAATTAGAAGAAAATGCCACCTCTGCAGCTACTGCTACCTTTAGCATTAACGGTAATATAGAACGGGGTGGGAGAGGGGGTTCTGCTGAATAGAGCCATCAGGAAACTTTCAGTGCCTCGAAATGGTATGGAAATCTGCTCTTACACCGTGTTACAGGATTCCATTGGGTTGTATTTTGCTGTCTTTCTATCTTCCTTTTCCCTCATACCCATATTCTTGTGTTTCCTCTTCTTTTCCTTTCATCATTTTTTTTCTGTTATTCAATCTTAATGTCCACCTTTCCCTCTCCCCTACCTCCTCATTTCTCTTCTCAACAATTTGGTTGTTTTTCCTATCCCCCCCCATATTTATATCTATACAAGAATAATTTAACCAATGTCAAGGTTCTTGTGATTTGCCCTGTTCAGAATCTGAGAGAAAACAGCTCAAGACTCTTCAGTGCTGGGAAAGCATAAGGCTTTTGACTTTATCTGGTAATATCAAATGAACAGGAACCACATTCTGGGGATGGTATTATCAAGTTAAGTGATAAGGGTGAGCAGGAAGAACTCATGGGCAGTGGCCCATATTTTTTGAAAAGTCAGGGAAAGGGGCAAAGACAGGAAAACAAATTAGACCTTATCAGGATCCTTCCCATTCACCGAATAAGAATCTCTAAAAAACAATCAAGCAAGGTTGTCAATTTGGCCAAAAATCCTCAATGCATTAGTATAATAAGATAGTACTTCCACTCCTTTACTTCTAAACAAATTACTAAAAAACCTAACTATATTATATAGCAATAAAGAAATAAAGGCTATTTTATCATAATTTGATTATGCTACAAAGCACTGTGCATAGCAATTCGTGGATCTAATTTTAGTTGTAATAATCTCTTGCCCTGTTATGTAAATGGGAAAAGACTTTCTACAGGCTTCAGATAGAGATAAGCTTCGGATCGAAAGCATGCAAAAGCCATGGTTCAATTACTCTAAAGTGATCTGCATCATATGTTACAGTACATCTCTCTGCCTTTGCACAAAAGCTAGTATCTGCTGCAAATTAACCATCTTTTTCTAACTGCCTACAGATGCCCTCTGAGTTTACGGATTCAAATTAAACCCAAGTCCCACAACTATAAAATAACGGGAGCTTTAAAAATTTCTCAAAATATTTTCTCTTTTCATAACTTTCCCCCAGTTTTTGCCCTTACTTTTCAAAAAAAAGACATGTTCGACTGATGGCAAGTACACATGACTCTCACTTCTAGCTCTGCAGGCCCCACCATTCTGCAAAAGACAAACCACCAGAACTGTTCCATTCCACCTATGTCTCTGAAGGCCACAGAGATTCAAGTTCCAGCCCCTGAGCGGACCTAACTCTGACCCAACTTTGCACCTCAGAATGCAAGAATCTCAAGAGAATAAACACTGCACCCATCCTTATTTGCTAGGGTTCCTCACTGGCTCTTTGAAATGCAATCTATAATAATCCAAATTTATCTACCCTCAGGAGGGGCAGGGCCTGGGGGAAAGTTGGAACCACCCACTGGAACTATCAGGCTTCCCCCTTCACTGGTCCTTTTCTTTCATCTCCCTATGGTGTAGCTTTATTGATCCTTACTGCAGACATGTTTGCACACTATGGAAGACATGGTGTGGACCACAATCAACCCTTCTCCCACGGCTTTACCGTGTGGGAAGGCATGGTGATGCAGGCATAAGATATCCTGGGGGAGGACCCTCCTTGGCCCTGCTTGAGTCAGATGCTCTTTTCGCATGGGCATGCCCCCAACCATAATGGGGACAACTGTTCTGCAACTAGTGGTCCTCACTAAGATTAATCAAGCGGGATTACAACATTCTCTTCCACTGTTTCTTCACTCTCCTACGTTGTAAGGAGTATACAGGTCAAAGCACAGCAAGGATGGGGCTATTGGGGAAATTTGTTTTCAATGCAGTCACAAAATAAATTCCTTAACTAGACCCTTGGGTATGTCTTGATAATTCATGGTTGCTAGTGGAAGAAACTTTTGACACTATGGGTTCCCAGGATCCTGACTAAAATGAAGTTTGATTTATTGTCTGTTATACCTCTAGTACTAAGGGTCATTCTCACAAATTATAGCTTCAAGCCTTCACCAAATAGCTCCCAAACCTGTACCTTAGGAGACAACAAAGCCTTCATCGGTACCTCCACGTGGAGTCAATCCTACCATTATGTTGCTTCTACTTTCCGTAAGGAGTTCCTGTTTTGTCCACAGAGCGAAACCTCTGCCACACAGCCCTGTTGTAATATCCTGGGTCTCTAATCTGTTGCTCCAATTTTATGCTTAGTTCTCTGCTTCAATCCTGGCACCTATGAAGCTAGTACTTAGATGAGTCCTCACACCAGGCTTTCCAAGGATCATCAACAACCTCTGAGTGCCAGTAGCTATGACTGACTGTCCACTACTTATGGCTGGATCTCCTGGAAGAAGCCTCCATTCCATCACCCTAAATCTCTTCTCTATGACACCAGAAGTCATAAAACAGGCCTTGTCCTCTCCCTCCCTCAACACCTTATTCCAGTCGCCTGCTGACACACACATTTCTTGCCTACTTGTGGGTCAGCCTCATGTTGACTGCCCAGCTGTCCTAAATGCCTCTGAATAACTACTGCCAGAACTTCTCTTGTGAGCTTACCCTAAGGATGTGTGGATTCTCAGTCCTATGCCTTACCAGACAGGTCCATTTTATCACTGATCAAATTGTTGTGGGTGGTAATTATCAACCTGTGATTTTTTTCATGGAGATGCAAAAGTCATGCAAAAGCCAAAGCATATCAAGAATAAATTTCACAAATCATAATGTTTCTCTGTTAACAAAATAATTCAACACAGAACTCATGAAAGCCTCATGAAGCAATTAGTGGTGTTGATTAGAATAAGATTTAGAGTTACTATAGAAAGGGACTTCTTTCACCTTCCTTCTTTCCTTCCTTTCTTTTCTTTTCCTTCCATCTTTCTTTCTTTCTCATTCTGAAACATATGGTTTTGAGCCAGGAATTGTGCTAACGATAGGGTATAGAAGATAAATTTATATATCTATAATACACATGGAATGTATGTACCTATAATATACTGGCCCTTTGAGTTTTTACATCATAGATATTGAGACAAGTGAAAAACAAATAGTTACAGCTCCTGAGAGTCTACAGAAATTAAAGTGCTTGGGGGTGCCTCGGTGGCTCAGTGGATTAAGCCTCTGCCTTCGGCTCAGGTCATGATCTCAGGGTCCTGGGATCGAGCCCCGCATCAGGTTCTCTGCTAGGCAGGGAGCCTGCTTCCCTCCCTCTCTCTGCCTGCTGCTCTACTTGTGATCTCTCTCTCTCTCTCTGTGTCAAATAAATAAATAAAATCTTTTTTTTTTTTTAAGAAATTAAGTGCTTGAGTTTGACTAGAAATGTTAGGGAAGACATTTTAAGGAAACTGACTTGAGTTGACTTTTTGAAGAATGATTAGGATGAATTCAGCAGACAGCTAAGGTATGAAAAGGGCTTTCTTTTGGAATAAAATGGCAGAGACACAAGGTAAATGGGGTACATTTAAGGAACTACAGGGAGCTCCATTTTGCTGGCACCTAGAATTGGTCCAGGAGCAGCTGTAAAGTAATGAGTCTGAAAAAGTAGAAAGCTCTACACTCATAAGGTATTTGAAAGTCATGCTATGAAGTCAAAACTTTATCCTGTAGCAGATGAGGAGTTACTGGTAGATTTTAATCAGTGGAGTGACAAGAATTTGTCTTATGCTGAAGGGGAGGTTATAAAGAAGAAGGGGAACAGTTACAAATTTCTAGAAAAGTTCAAAGTTCTGAAAACCTAAAATAAGGAGGTTGTAAAAGAAACAGAAAGGCAGTAGAACGGACATGAAGATCTTCAAGGATGAAGGCTCTGTCATTTCTATACAAGGTGGGACAATTCAGAAGTCATTTTAGTCCCCAAGATTCTTCTGGCTGAGGCTATAGTGCCTGCCTTACCTTTACCCTCTACCAAATCCTACTTCCTTCCCCTTCCTTCCAGATGTTGATTTGAAGGAGAATCTGCATCCCAGAAACTAACCTGTAGCACAGAATGAGTCAAGAAGGGGTAGAAACAACTAAACTTAGAGGCCAATTAGATGTGGAGTTGAGTGAAATGAAAGAATCTCAAAGAACTCCAAGAATTCAAGTTGGTGCTGGGTGGAATATGGTAAAGCCAACTCACGTGGATTACATCCAAAGATGATAAGACTTTAGGTTCTTCACAAAGATCATATCGACATTTTTGTAAAATTTATTCATTATACATTTGGCTAGCAGAGGATGGGTGAGAATGAGGCTAAAGAGAAAGCCTTTAGGGTCCCAAAACACAAGCAGTAGCTATAGGTACAGATGAGTTTGAGAAGAATAAGTTTGAGAAGTACAATAAGGTAAGAAAATGAAGGGAAACAGATTTATAAACAGGTCTGAATTCTTCAGTCATTCCAGCTGCAGCTCAGTCTCCAAGTAACTATGTAATTAATGATGGTTGTTCACTTTTTCTTGATGATATTCTTATTTGATGTGACCATCTTTACTGGAATATAAAGTTATTAAAGGAAGGGACTGACTTTATTTATATTTTTAACCCAAAATACCTTAAATGAAATAGGGACTATTACTGAATGGGTATGGTACAAATATTAAAATGGAGTATGACCCAACTGAAAGTTGGAGCCTTCAATGCCCTCTGGGCTGAAGATGGTCGCTTGGAAGACTTCCAGGCCTGTGCAATACCCATTTCACTGCTCAATCTGTTTTAGCATTTCTTATATCAAAATATCAGGTAATGGTAGAATTTTGTGCCAGATTTTCTGCTTAATGTCCAGTGACTGCCTTTATTCTATTCTGGCTCTTTAGAAAGTCCTCTTTTCATTTTGTATGTATCTTCCATTTCAAAGTCATCAGCATACAGTAGTCCCAAATGACTCTCTCAACAACTTTCAAGGATTCTCACAGCCAGAAGAACCTCTCAGAGGATCAGAAGCACAGCTAATACCAGCTTACAGATTCCCTATTACATCCTTACACATGAATAAAACAAGCTAGACCTATTATACAGCTGTTTTCTCTCCATTAGTGACTGGAAACTGATCTTTAAAAAATTATGTAAACCCAACACTCTACCTTATATAACCTTCTCTTGGCAGCTAAATTAGTCAACTTACAGCAACTATACCATTCTCTTGCCCAAGACACCCTCAGAATTCTAGGACTACATAGTGGGCAAAACTAGAATGTAGTCAATCCACAGTATCCCTGACAAGTACCGGGCAAGAGCAATTCAAAGTCTAGACTAGTTGTTTCAGTCAGGAGATTAACTGGCTTATCTCAACCCCAAGGGCAACCTTTGGCTCACATCCAGGAAGTAAGCAGTTTTCAGGTTAGCCCTAGTCTGATCAAGCCATCAGCTGCTTGCCTAATACCAGCATCATAGAATTATAGAACAAGACTTTTCTCACACAATTTAGGGTCTGAGCTGACTATTTAAAGTTTAGCATACCATCTTTTGAATTTTTTTTCCCCATCTAAATACTGTCTGGAAATTTC
The DNA here is from genome assembly GCA_004024625.1 of Mellivora capensis. Lineage (NCBI taxonomy): Eukaryota > Metazoa > Chordata > Mammalia > Carnivora > Mustelidae > Mellivora > Mellivora capensis. The sequence goes on from PISX010010124.1 coordinate 19,568, forward strand.
ATTAAAATGGTGTGTTCTTTGGTAACACTACAGTAATTCTTTACCTACAAAGAAAACTATACAAATAAATTAATGTTAAAATGTCATAATTAATATATCAATATTAACAATATTAGTGTGCTATTAATTTTATATTAATATACTATATTATAATATAGTATATTATATAATATAATATTAATATATTAATAATAATATAATAATATATTATATAATAATATAATAAATTAATATATAATATAATATAAATAACATATTAAATTTATGTATAATATCTTCTGGATATGACCTTAGGAGCACTGCTTACAAAGTTTAACTGATTGTACAGATGCCTGGGTGGCTCAGTCGGTTAAGCCACTGCCTTTGGCTCAGGTCATGATCCCAGGGTCCTGGGATCAAGTCCCGCTTCGGGCTCCTTGCTCAGTGGGGACCCTGCTTGTCTCTCTGCCTCTGCCTGCCACTCTGCCTGCTTGTGCGCTCTCTCTCTCTCTCTCTCTGACAAATAAATAAATAAAATAAATAAAATATTTAAAAAAATTAAAAACCCAAAGTTTAACTGATTGTAAAAAACCAAAATATTCTCCTGTATCTTTATCATTTACAGCATTTTTCTTCAAGGTCATCTTCCTTTCTTAAATGGGCCATAGTCATTAATAAAAATACTGAGCCCTCTCAGTTTTGAGGACCAGCATGATGCAATGGAATGAGTGTGAGAAGTAGAGTTTAAATTCAGACTCAGTTGAACTTGCACAAACCAATGATCCACTTCTGGGCTTTAGTTTTCTCTTTACAAAAGGTGGTAGGGTTAGTGGGGATGCCCTAGAGATGAGTCTTCAGCTCCCGCCCTCCAGTTCTAAACATTCTATCACCTTAAGGGAGCACAGCCCAGGGCAGAGGTAGTTAAAGAGGGTGTCAGAGAAAATATGAGTAAATGACTATGATGGACATACTTTATAATGTCATTGTTATGTGTGTCAAAAAATCTAAATTTCCAGAAAAAATAATTTTTACTTTTACTTTTTTACTCTTATTTTCATTGTGCCAAACCTCTGTATGTTTGTAAAACGTCAAGAGATAGTTTTTTAAACATGCATTTAACCTGTTTGTGTTCAATAAATCAAAAGCTATTAAATCAAAAGATCAATGCTGAATAAAACTGCTACTATGATGGTCATTAATTATAGTTAATATGCTTGACTGCTTACTCTTTGCCGGGTATTGTGTTAAGAACTTACTTAAATTAGGGTGCCTGGGAGGCAAAATGGGTTAAGCCTCTGACTTTCACTCAGGTCATGAGCCCAAGATCCTGGGATCAAGCCCCGCATTGGGCTCTCTGCTTGGCAGGGAGCCTGCTTCCTCCTCTCTCTTTCTGCCTGCCTCTCTGCCTACTTGTGGTCTCTGTCTGTCAAATAAATAGATAAAATCTTTAAAAAAAAAAAAGAGTTTACTTAAATTATTTTTTTTAAGATTTTATCTATTTATTTGACAGAGAGAGATATCACAAGTAGGCAGAGAGAGAAAGGAGGAAGCAGGCTCACCACCAAGCAGAGGGCCCGATGCGGGGCTGGATCCCAGGACCCTGAGATCATGACCTGAGCCGAAGGCAGAGGCCTTAACCCACTGAGCCACCCAGGCGCCCCTACTTAAATTATTTTGTTTAACTGATAAATATTAGTTTGTTAATGCTACCTTGGTGATAGTCATTATTTATATCCCTACGTTAGAGGGAGAAAAAGGAATTTAGAACTTAGAAAGGCTAGATAACTTGCCCAAAGTCACAAAGTAGCAAATGTGAAATTGTACCTCAAGTCATCCATCTCCAGAATATAGGCTCTTAACTATGGTATTTAATATTGCTAATATCCAATATTGCTAAATTCAAAAATTTATAAAATTATATACAGTGGTTCTTTTTTAAAACAGAATGAAACCTATAAAACATTCATCAAATTGTAATGCTACTTTATGGGACTTTTATTGAGACTAGCTAAGGGTCTTTATGGACTCAAAAACTGAAAACTAACGACTGCAATTAGTTGTTCAGAATAAAAGCCAGGCTTGAAAGTCCTCCTTTGCATTGAATTTCAAATGTTCCACTTTGAATGAAACAGATGTTGAACTTTAGATTAGTTCAATCTGCATTAGGTTTATCCTGTGCACACAGTAAGATAGTACTAACATGGGCACTTGCGCTACTTTCTCTTTAGGGACACCTTTCCCCAGACCAGCTTCATCTGCAATTTAAAAGAGGTCTTTTCAAAGAAACAGAGGATTTTACTTAAAAGCACAAGAATTAGTCTAGTGGGTCTGAACTATGGTCCATCCAATATTCTGTCTCTTCTAGGAGCATACAGGGGAATGTCATGTGATAGTGGTCTTCTATCATGTGAAACTCAAAAGGTTAGGGATACACCCGGAGACTTCTTGATATTTTTCTGACATGTGTGAATTCAGATTAACCTTTCTGGAAGCCTATATTTTAGGTTTTCATGATATAGAATTTCCATGTAACCACTACCTTTTGAGTAAACTAACATAGGAAACATCTTTGATTTGTGGATTCCAGATTCTCTCACATGAGTTCAGTTGACTCCTGTTCTCCCTTTAAAGGTAGTCAAACCTATCCCAGGCTATCACAGATTCAGTTGTTTACTGAACTCCTATTCTCTATTAAAAGGGAAGTTAGCAAGTGTTAGGTGTTAAAGACAGATGAACACCAAACTGAGACCTTCTTGGCATAATCAGAAGGACAGAGTAGAAACTTAAAAAGGATTAGCTCTGGAAGTCAGCAGCCATTGGAAGTATTTTATGTAGTGTGCAATGCCTCTCCAAATGACTGAGCATAGTGTAGAGAAGTACATCAACAGGCTGGTATGCTCATAAATTCCCAAAGAAATCTATCTAATTGTCCAAGTACATTAAATCATCCATGCTAATTGGAAAATACAAATCACAATTCTGTTTGTTCTCTGAGCATAAAACAGAGACATTCATATACAGGTAGAAAATGGGAACATATCACTATGCCCAAAAACTTAGGCACCTTCTCAAAATAATCAGGAAAGAAGGTGTACAGGTGTTACCTTTATCAGACTTAAACCTATCTGGTTCCAGCTTTAAGAGTTTCCACCTATTTCTCACTTGTTTGGATTCAGTGTACAGTCTATATTTACTTTATATCCTTTATGACTGCTTGAGCTTCAGTCATATAACCCCTTAGCCTTTGCCTCTCCAGTCTGTAAAAACACTATTTTAGTCTCTCCTCATTTCTTTTTTTTTTTAAAGATTTTATTTATTTATTTGACAGACAGATCACAAGTAGGCAGAGAGGCAGGCAGAGAGAGAGGAGGAAGCAGGCTCCCCGCCAAGCAGAGAGCCTGATGCGGGGCTTGATCCCAGGACCCTGGGACCATGACCTGAGCTGAAGGCAGAGGCTTAAACCACTGAGCCACCCAGGCGCCCACATTTCTTTGTTCTTTCCATTACAATCTGAATAGGAAATTTGGTCATTTAAAAATTTTCAAGTTGAATAAATTTTCTTAGTAGGTTCTAACCGGCATTGGGAATATGAGGAAGTCCAGGGGATCTGAGTTCCTTCCCTCAACCTACAAATCAATACACTATTGCATTGGTTCTGCCCAAACAACCCAAGTCTAAATTCTTTAGGCTTCCCTCCAGAAATTTCTGTTTTTAGGCCTTGTCTCACCTCTATGCTAACCCTCTGGGGCTTGAAGCAAATACCAAAAGCAGTCCTATAGACAATAACATTTCCAACACTGCATGATGATACTGAGGTGGAGCCTGTGAATTTTCACTTGTCCAGGCACACAGCTCTAGGGGTCATTTTTAGATGGACACCATAACACTTGAATAATCCCAGGCTACTCTCCAGATTACAGCAGCATCTTCCTATCTAATCTACACATTTTATCTGCACTCCCCTTCTACAAACCTCTCAAATACTCCATTAATATTTAATTATTTTAAAGATACATTCATCTAGGGACGCCTGGGTGGCTCAGTTGGTTGAGCAGCTGCCTTCAGCTCAGGTCATGATCCCAGCGTCCTGGGGTCGAGTCCCACATCGGGCTCCTTGCTCGGCAGGGAGCCTGCTTCTCCCTTTGCCTCTGCCTGCCACTCTGTCTGCCTGTGCTCTCTCTCTCGCTCTTTCTCTCTGACAAATAAATAAATAAAATCTTAAAAAAAAAAAAAAAGATACATTCATCTCTTTTTTGCCAGCCCAACTGTATATATAACCTACTACAAGATTTACATATATAATAGTATTTCAATGTGTTCAATTATTTGTGATATAACCTGTTGTATTTTGTTCATATTAACCTTTTTATTGTTAACATCGTGATGTGGCAGAGACTGGTTGACTGTTCCTTAAACATACCTCACCTTCTTTTTGGGCATGCACTTGGACTCCATTCCTGATCTTGCCTTGCATTTAGATGCAACCATGCTGATGGAGTTCCAGCTGGTGAAATGTGTTTGGTGGATTGCCCTTCCAGATAAGGCCCATGGTAATCTTTCAAGTACCTTTTTCCATATTTTTTTCATTATGCTGCATTTACATAAATAAGCAAGACATCCTCAAAAGTCATATCTTGAGAATGGAGGAGCCTAAGAGATGAAAGGTGTCCGGATCCCTGAGTAACCTAGCCTATCAAGAGGAAAACCTATTTTTAACTTACATGAGTAAGAAATAAATGCCTACATAGTGTATGAACCATCATATATTTAGACTACATTACATATTTTATATGAATTTTAGATTGAGTGTCTTTTGGCATGATTAAACAAAGTTTTGTTCAGTTTCTGAGTAAATATTTAATAAAAATAAATATGATAAAAAATATAATTAATATTTATTATTTATTTATTTATTAGTATTTATTCATTGGCAATGACCGACCAGTGATTACTCTAGGCACTTCACACAGCCTAGCATGTTTAATTCCCTCGCTACCCTTTCAATTAGACATAACCAGTGTGCTCTCCAGGGTGAGCAAACCAATGACCAAAAGAGTTGTTACCCAAAGTTACCAAATGGCAGAGCTGAGATCGCCACCTGTTTGTCTAGCTTCTAACCTGTATTCTTCCCCACTACACCATGATCTTTTTCCCCAAGTTTTTTTTTTTTCCTTCTTCACCTAAGGTCCCAAATTATGCCATGTCCTTAAAATGAAAAGATGCCATAAAGTATTTCTTGAGTCATGAGCAAGGAGAAGAAGGAGGAGGAGGAGAAGAAGAAGAAGAAAGTAGAGAAGGAGGAAGAAGAGAAGGGGGAAGAAGAAGAAATACACTTTTACATCTGTGCTTGCTTTTCCACTGGTCAGGACAACAATTTGAGGAAAACTACACTAACCAACTCCACGATGGATTCCTCAGAATTAGTAATTAAAATGAGTCTATTATAAACATTATTGACAGTCCAAAAAGTACATAACATTATCCTAGAAAAGAATAAAAGATGGGTTAGAGCACTGATTATTCACTACATGTACCATGATTTTGCTAAAAATAAGTAAAAATAACTACTAAGGTAACACTTGCAGTTGTGTGACGTATCTGAAGCATTAAAAAACCTCTTCTGGTCTCCACAAAGATTCTCTTGAGTTTCTCTTTAAAGGGTGTAACACATTTCTGCTGGATAGCAAAAGTCAGTTTGAAGTGTGATTTTTAACTTTTGTTACAGCTTTGGTGCAATGAGTAGTCAAAACAATTATTTTTAGTGATCTGGAATAATCATTTTATATTCAATACTAATGTAGAAGGGCTCTAACTCTGTTTCCATTTGATAGTCTTTCCATTTCCTCTCTCAATTCCCCAGGAATGCATACATACCCAGTTTACCCACCCAGAGCTCTTTGTGGCCTAGGAAACAATGCTAAAATCCCAACTCCTTTTTTTAAAGGATTAGTTTTCAAAGAATGGTCCTCCTTAACTACTTGTTTGTTTTTTTCTCCTCAATTATCACTAAGAATAGGAAATAATCATAGCAGAAACAGCCTAAATTTTCTACTGCAGTACTGTAAGCCGAGTTGACTTCTCTTGCACAAAGTAAACATTCTGTTTTGGGCATCTAAAATCTTGCAACTCTTATCCTGAAAAATTCCATGAAAATGAAAAATCTTAATCAGTAGTATCAAGTAGGGGGTTGAAAGAGTTCTGAAATATAAGTACAAAGATATTTGGCCATCCCAGACCAGCTTGCACTTAACTCGTGTGACTGCAGTATTTCTTGGCCAGAGGTCATCTATTTTTTAGAATGCCATTCTCTATTTTGTAAGAAACTGATAAATCTTGAGGGTGTCCTATTAAAGTTTAAACAGGATAGAGTCAATCTTTTTAGTATTTCTTTTATAAACTATATAACGGTTTAAAAAGTAATCCTACACCTACAATTGAGTATTCTTTAGAAAATGAAAAACCCCCTCTCACTTATACATTTTATCCTCCCTCAATACACAAAATCTGCAGTTTTCCTAGCTAACTGATTGAAGGTGGTCGTGCAAAGTAACAATATTCATGCCCAATCAAGACAGTTCCAGTACTCTCTCAGAAAAGTGAAGTATCTCACCAAAATTACTGGGCATGAAAAATTTTACAAATTTTATTGGTGGGTATTAAGGTGAGCTAGGCAACATCATCAATATACATGAAATTCTTTCTAGATGTTTACATCTCTTACTCATCTTTCAGTGTTGCAACTGACTCTGACTCCTTGTCTGTGGGTGTGTGACATGAAAGCTTTTCTAAATTTATTCTGATGGCTATGGTTACTTGTCTGGGGAGCACCCTTAATACAAAGGAATAAGAACACAAGGACAGAAAAATCTATATTCCAGACTATACTGTTGTGGTTTGTCTCCACAACATTGATTCCCCTTTCCTTCTACATCCACTTATTAGAATATTTTCCCCTCCTCTCCTCTGGTTCCATGTGGCCTAGAAGGAGTTTTGCCACTCTGATTCTGTGACTAGGGCCCATAGCCCAGGTGCAGTCAAGGATTTCCCTACCCAAGAGGCACCTGGGTGGCATAGCTGGTTAAGTGTCCAAATCTTGGTTTTGGCTCAGGTCATGATCTCAGGGGGGTAAGATGGAACCCTGGGTCAGGCTGTGGGCTCACCGTAGAATCTGCTCCAGATCTTCTCTTTCTCCCTCTTCTCCACTGTCCCTCTCCCCATGTGTACTCTATCACCCCCTCAAATAAATAAATTTTAAAAATCTTAAAAAAAAAATTTCCCTAACTACAATGTTGATTCAGTAATGGACATCAGAATTAAGCCAAAGGCTAAGAGTTTGAAAGGAAATAGGGTACACACCACCTGTGAATACAGCTAAGAGAGGATAAAACCTAAGGAAAGAGAAATAGGATCTTAATGAGATCTTTTTGATCCTTATATCCAGTTATATCTACAGCCAGAATAATTGTGGAATTTTGTATCATGTGACTCAGGCTCAAGGCAGGTTTTCCATCCCATCACATGCTACAGAAATGATCTTAACTGACTCCTTTCCATAGCCTTTGTTTATTTCCTTAATGTTTTTAAACGACAGCACAGGAAACATTTAAATGGCCTCCCTCTATCCAATGCAAATGATGAGAACAACAATACTAAATCTGCTAGGTTTTCCACACCTGAAATGATTTCTGCCAATCCTTCTTCAGGCTAGCAATTGTGTGGTTGGTGGCTTTCCATAGGTTAAAGGCCCTTTCCACCAGATCATGCTGGGTAGGGGACAGGCAGAACATTCTCAAGACATCACTCATTCAAGTTGACAATTAATATGGTTTAACATGTGGTGTTAACCCCACCTGTGCTGAAAATGTTAGCACTTCCACCTTCAAACTACTACTCTTAACTTGGGAATGAGATACTAAAACAAAAATAAAAAGAAATGCAACAAAAATATGACATAAACACAAGAGATAACCACTCAGCTTATGTACAAAGATGTCAAATTCCATGTGATAGACTATTTGTAGAAAAAATTTTGAAAGTATGTCATTTTTTTCAAATTTTTGATTAAAAGTTATATTCCTCTTTGAAAATGAAAATTGGTCTCATGTTCTTCTACTTGTCAAAACCATTTAAGTAGATCAGGTTAGAGGTCCTAATTACAAGTTGTTGGCAGCCTGTGTTTATTCTGAGATACAGTCTGACAGGTTATACTGTTTGTTTGTTTTAATTTAAAGATAATTTACTATCCATAAAAGGTAAAAGATTAATGGTCCTAGAAATTGAAATCAGTTCCCTACTCACCAAGTAGAGAGCGTCTAAGGAAGTCTATGTTTCTATACCAATTTGTGTCACAGGTGAAAATGTAATTTATATCCACAATAATCCAATCCTTGAGCTTTTCTCTTGAGATTGCCCACAAGGGTGCTAATTGCACTGGCGACTTTTGTTACACACATTAAGAATTATTCTTAGTTCTCTACATCACTTTGTATAATATGACAGCTGGCAGACGGCAATGACTTTTTATCAATATTGCTGATACTACCATTTTTAAACCAGAACACTCAATAATCCATTGCCAACTCTACAATCACCATTTCTTCTTTCAACACAAAACTATAATTGTTTTACATTTACCTCTAAAGAATTTCGTCTACGCATGGATTGGTGCCTTTAATTAATTCTTCCAGTATAAAGATATTTATGTAGACACTGTTGAGCAATTTAGAAAAGTCTCCAAATTGCATGGTATCATTATTACAGATAGACTTTAGTTAGCCAAAAGATTTTAGTGGTTTTACATGTATAACCTCTATAAGTAACCGTTATTGTGAAGTAATAAATGTTTAAACTGAAAAAACAAAATTATAAAAAATAAGAAGACAGACATCTCAATAAGAAAAAATGTGTAAAGAACATGAATAGGTAATTCCCAAAAAAAGACATACAAAGGTTCAGTTAGCATATGAACAAGTAGTTAATGTCATTAGTAATAAATGAAATACTTTTATATCTAGTATTAGTAAAACGACAGTGACAAATCATTTTTTCATCCCATCAGATTACCAAAGATTGAAAAGAGCAATGATACCTAACACTAACACTAATATAGTGCAGGTGAAAATGTAAAATGTCAAAATAATTTTGTAGGAGAATTTAACAGTATTTATAAAATTACTTTTTTAAAAGGATTTTTCATTTTTAGAAATTTATCCAAAGAAAACAATTAAAAATGGTGCAAAAATATTTGGACAAAAATGTTCATGACTACTTTAATAAGCCCTTATGCCATAAAGGAAACTGCCACAACACACAAACTGTGTTTGTGTTTGTATGTTTTATTACCTTTGTATCTTCAGTGCCAAATGCAGTGTCTGGCATACCAGGGGGATTCATATTTGTTTAATTAATTTAACTAAAGATTTACATTGTGAAAAAATTTTACTCCATCTAAATATCCAGCATTAAGGCATTGAGAAAATTATGATATGGTTTTACAATATTATGCATCTTGAGAAAATAATGTTAGTCAATATTTATTGACATGGAATGACAATTATAATAAATTATCAGTTTACAAAATAATATGGTTTAATTTTATAAAAATAAATTTTAGGGGTGCCTGGGTGGCTCAGTGGGTTAAGCCTCTGCTTTTGGTTCAGGTCATGATCCCAGGGTCCTGGGATGGAGCTCTCTGCTCAGCAGGGAGCCTGCTTCCCCACCCCTCCCCCTCCACCCCCACCTCCTGCCTGCCTCTCTGCCTACTTGTGATCTCTGTCAAATAAATAAATAAAATCTTTTTTAAAAATAAAAAAAATAAATTTTAAAATATTTCCCGAACATATTCTACACTGTATTGTTAAGAGTGATATGCATGAATTATGAGATTCACCTTTTTTAATTAATTCATCTGCATTTTCAAAACTTTCTACAAAGACTATGTATTAAAATCCTAGAGGAAGCTACATGAATTTTTATAAATCATAAAGGGAAGTTTTTTTCTAAGAATAACAAAAGCAAAAATCTTAAAGAAAAAGATTGAAGTTATATAAAAATTGAAATTTTTCTGTTTTATATTAAACTATTACTTTAGTTTTAAGACTATGTGGGAAAGGAAAAGTCTTCTGAAAATATGTCAATAAAAAGGGGCACTTGGGTGGGGCAGTCAGGTAAGCCTCTGACTCTTGGTTTCAGCTAAGGTCATGGTCTCAGGGCCCTGGTTTCAGGGTTGTGAGATCAAGCCCTGGACTGGGCTCCTTGCTCAGCATGGAGTCTGCTTAAGACTCTCTCTTCTTCTTACCCCCCTTCCAACCCCTACACACTCTCTTTTTCTCTCTAAAATAAATAAATTTTTAAAAAATTATTAAAAAATAAAAATATGTCAACTATATTTCAATAAAAAGTATAAAAAATGGAGGGACAGTCTTTGTTTTTTTTTAAATTTTTTATTATTTTTTTAAAGATTTTATTTATTTGACAGAGATCACAAGCAGGCAGAGAAGCAGGCAGATAGAGAGGAGGAAGCAGGCTCCCCGCTGAGCAGAGGACCTGATGTGGGGCTTGATCCCAGAACCCTGGGACCATGACCTGAGCTGAAGGCGAGGCTTTAACCCACTGAGCCACCCAGGGACCCCCAGTCTCTGTTTTTTAGAGATATACTTTGAAATATTTGCAGATTAAATGATACAATGTAGGGGTGTTCTTCAACATAATCAGGAGTTGGGAAGAGGTAAAATAGAGGAATTGAGTGTAGGGAAGTTAAACAAGATTAGGCACAGGTTGATAACTGCCTATGAATACAGCTAAAAGAGGACAAAAGCCAAGAAAAGAGAAATAGGATCTTAGTGAGATCTTTCTGATCCTTATATCCAGTTGTACCTGCTGGGTATCCAGTTGAGTTGGGTGATGCACACATGAATGTATATAAATGTGTTATCTCTCATTTTTTATATATGACTTAAAGTTTAGTCACATGGAAATTTAAAACAATGAACAAAATTTACAGAGAAACCATGAACTGTGGAAAATATTTACAAAATGAATATCAAGAAATTAAACAGGGACGCCTGGGTGGCTCAGTTGGTTAAGCGGCTGCCTTCGGCTCAGGTCATGATCCCAGCGTCCTGGGATCGAGTCCCACATCGGGCTCCTGGCTCGGAAGGGAGCCTGCTTCTCCCTCTGCCTCTGCCTGCCACTCTGTCTGCCTGTGCTCTCTCGCTCGCTCTCTCTCTGACAAATAAATAAATAAGTAAAATCTTAAAAAAAAAAAAAAGAAATTAAACAAATTCTAAGTATATAATGAACTTATAGATAAATCCAAAATATCAAAATATTAAATTGGCAAGCATAGGAACAATTAACCAAAGGAAAAGAATAAATGACATGACCAGTAAGCATATGAAAATAATTACATGCTTAAATAATATTAGATGTATCTAACAGTCAAAAAGAAATTTTATTTAAAATAGGATAAAATTTCTCAACGAATAATACTGTTTTAAAATGACAAAAACCTATTTCTGATGTGAGTAAAGTGGCAATATGAAATTTCATTGGTGAGCATGTAAGTTGTCACAAAGTTTCTGGTAATACTTATTTAAAATCTTAACATTTACTTATCTTTAGCCCAGCAATTTTACTTCTAGGAACATAAACTAAGAAAAAAATCACAGATGTGCACAAAAATTTATCCAGAGAAATGCATCAAAGTGATATTTATAATAACAAAAGGGATATAAATAACCAAATATATAAGAATAGGGGCATTAACTCCCTATGGTGGACTTATCAACAGAATTTTCTTTATCCTTTCCTTCATTTATTTATTCATTTCTTTTCAAAAATACTTAACCAAGTGTCAGGCACTGGTTAGGCACTAGGAGTACAATAATGAATAAAGACACATTTCATGCTTCACATGATAGAAAAAAGCTGGGAGTAGGGAGTTGTGGCCACTTGGGGTGGTAATCAAGGAAGCCTCACTCAGGAGGAGATGAAAAAGGGGAGACATGAAGAATAAGAAGAAATGACTTAAATGCAATGACTCAAGGAAAGATGGTTCTGATCATTAAAATAATTCCATATTTAAAACATTGGAAAATGTTCATGTTAAATTAATGGGGAATAAGCAAGTATCAAATTATATGTAATATAGTAATAATATCTATAAATATGTACATCACATATATGATTGGAAGGTTAGATACCAAAACTTTAATGGCTATTTTGGAGTGGAAAAAACTTGAGTGATTTTATTTACAAATTTCCTATAATAAGAAAACAACATTTTCTACAATATGTATTGCTTTATAATGAGGATGCAATGACTAAAAAAGAGTAATAAGAATCTTTGCATTTATGAAGTTATGGTTTTAAACACAGGTACTCCACAGTTGAAGGTGTGTCAAGTATTGAAGCCAGAGGACATGTGTGACTCACCTTTCCTTATATATTGAATATACTAGAATATTTGGAGAAACAATACAGTGATTCAGATAACTGACTATGTAAATTTCTAGGGAGCTCACACTAAGATAAACAGACACATTATTTGTGTGATATCTACTGAAATATTGAGACCCATTCACTGAGCACACACTGTATTGCCAAGGCACTTTGCTAAGTAGTAGACGTCAACAGAAAATACAACACAGGGCTTCTAAGTTCATAAAATTTATATTCCAATATTTATCATCAAAGGATGATCTATTTATTATATTTTAAGTCAATTTTATTAGTATTCATTCAATAAATATCTACGGAGTGTCTACCATGTCAGACAATGCACTAGGTAATGCGGATATAGTAGTGAACAAATACTCCATAATTACTAAAAGTTAGACAAGTCCCAAATAAGGGGAAAAAATAACTTAAACATAATTAATAGAACTACTCTCTAACTGCCTGAATTTCAAAACTTAAACTGTTCATAATATGTAATGTTATGCAATATATAAGAAAGTGATTTCCATATTTCTTTATATCTATTAAGCCTCAGCTAAATATAAGTGAAAATATTTTCCATCTTACTGATTTATAAAATAATAGTATTGACCAGTATAGGATAAGAGGATAGTAATATTCTTTTTCACAAAAAAGACACTGGAAAAACATTCAAGTTGAAATGTTAAAAGGAAACAAAAATCAACTGCTGCATGTTTTCCCTATTGTGATTCCCTGGGTAAGCCTCATTCTCCTGAGGGCTGCCACAGAATACAACTAATAAAGCTAAGTGACTTGCAGAATGTTGAAAATGCTAGATGGTGATTGACTGGAGAAGCCATGATGTATAATTTATCCAAGTGGCAAGCAGCTTGAGCAAGCTCTAATGTAATTTTGGGCTTAATTATTTGGAAAAAAAGGTAAATGGTACATGAATGAAATCCATAAATGATACAAACCTGGGAGTTATAAATGCCAATGAGAAGAGGAAATAGTGCAGAGGTGTAGGGAAGTAACACGTATCAGGAGGTAATAGCCCAGAGAAGCTCCACGTGGAAATAGGCAGGAGATATGGAAGACTAATGCTGTATACTAGGCCTGTCAACTGGAAAACTATTTGTAAAGGTTTGCAAACCACATACTCACTCTTGTACATATGTTACCCCACTGTTTATACTTTCAGGGTCAAGGTTTGTAATCTTTTGATATGGTTCCTGTTTAGAGTGTAGAGATGAATGGATTTTAATAGTCCAACAGATATATTTATTGAAGTAGGATCCTGAAACAAATAAATGGGCACTCAAAAGGGGATTGGAGAGCAATACAAGGGAACCACTGTATTTTACATTTTAAACATGCAAATATGGTGATTATGACATATGCTTATCTCTGATCATGGTTCAAACCTGTTTCTAAAATTCTGGATCTCCATCACCTTCCTAAAGAAAGTCTCACATAGCAACAGGTTTCCCAAATCCTTCACTGTCTTTAAGTTTAATTCTCCCACAAAGGGTTTTGTTTTGTTTTGTTTCTCAAATTGCAAGTCAAATTTTATAAGTATGCTAACTTAAATTCTTTCTCTCCATCATATGCCACCCTGTGTAGGGCTGGATTTACTCTTGAGGCCACTGATTTCTTAATAGGCAGTATAGAACACCTCACAAGCTGGTGAGTACTGCTTCTCCTATATGGTCTACCATAGGGGTGCTTTAAGGATTTAGAGTAAATATTTTTTTTCCAGTTTTCTCTATTAAAAATTGCTTTCCCCCCCTAAAATAGTGACATAAAAACCTTAATGTTTATTAATATGCACATCATATTTTAAAGAAGTTTTAAACAAAATGAAATATTAAAAATGGGGCGCCTGGGTGGCTCAGTGGGTTAAAGCCTCTGCCTTCGGCTCAGGTCATGATCTCAGGGTCCTGGGATGGAGCCCCGCATTGGGCTCTCTGCTCAGCAGGGAGCCTGCTTCCCTTCCTCTCTCTCTCTACCTGCCTCTCTGCCTACTTGTGATCTCTGTCTGTCAAATAAATAAATAAAATCTTTAAAAAATATATTAAAAATGGACTAGCACCTAGTTACAATGAATGTTATTCCATATCCTTCAACTCTTAGCTTCAGTATTTAATACATATTCTTCTATCTTCACATCAAAGTACCTGGTACATTTCCTGGTGTTACAACCTCCCAAGACAGGCCTTTGGGGTCCTGAGGGTCAAACTTCTCTTTCATCTGTACAATCCTTCCCATACAGAAGCTTCAGGCTTGCCTCTGTCATGCTTCTGGAACTAATAGTGGTGAGACCTTCCACTACCTCATTGGCCATTATTTCCCTCTTTCCTCTCTTGGAGAAGTCAGGAAGTCACATTTTTCCCACAGAATATGTATATATAAACATATATGCGCACATATCTGTGATAAATACTTTCTTGATACTGATCACCTGCTTCTCTTCCTTCCCAGGATCTCTTTCTTACCATTTGGCTTTGGCCTCACCTACAAATAGTTCATCACCTTTCCAAACCAGTTCCAACTCTGAGAAACCTACTGAAATTGACTTGTATCCAAAGACTTGGAGGTTTAAGCAGGGTTGTGCTGATAAATTTTTAACAGTCTGTTCTGGGATGAGGCAGGCAAGGTAGAGGGAGGCCTGACATGTAGCTTTTGCCATTTCTATAGGATAAGTACTTCCACTCTGGCTGGAGTTGGAAAGAGGTGATAACATTTGGTCCATGCAAGTCACAACAGGTAGGCTCCAGCACAACCCTAGACCACTCGGCTTACTAGACTCAAATCAAAGATATTTCCACTATATAATTCCACTATATAGATTTTGAATGCAAAAACATTGGAAATTGTTCTCTAGATCTAACACAGGTAATGTAATTAGCTACTATCAAATCTATCACCTCTCAACATGATTCCATTACGCAGCACCCCTGTTTATCCATTAGCTGTATTACAACTGTCCCATTGCTAAGATCATTTCAAATTAAAGCAGACAAAGTGTTTGAAAAATATACATTCAGGTTTAACCCTGAGTTGAAGGAAGTAAATAAATTGTGGGAGGGAAATGGCTTGACTAGCAAATAACGGTTCTCAGGTTATATTTCCTGATGCTTAATATTAATGGGTTAATCATTCACAATAAATTTTTCTTTGAGACAAAATGAAGTAACTAAAAAAAATCATTCAAACGTTGATATTCATAACTTAGCATTTATAGCTCAAATTCTTCCTCTTCCATGAAGACATTCTACCACATCCTACCACAAAAAGGTTTTATTTCACCACCCAGGTGATATATGCTTGGCGGTCATGGCAAGCTAGATATCTTTTGTATTCTCATCAAAATCCAACACGCAGTAGTTTGTTGACTGATTAACTGATGTTAGCTAAATATGAGTGGTGTTGACTGAAACCAGTGGTTCTCTTAATTCATAGATAAGGTTTCTCTATTTTTTCTAAACCAAAAGTAGGACATACATGATAACAAATAATTCTTTCTGATGTGCAAATTTTTCTTTATATGGAAAGTTGTAAAAATGTATGAAACACAAATCACATTTAGTCATCTGTTAACACAAAACAGTCTTTCCTGAAAAAAATGGAAGTTATACCGTTATCATGGAAAATATAGAATAGGTAGCATTCTAGTCATTTATTGCTGTGTAACAAATCATCCCAAAATGTAATGTTGTAAAGCAACAACACTCCTGGAGGGCCTGGCTGGCTCAATTGGTAGAGCATGTGACTCTTGATCTCAGGGTCATGAGTTCAAGCCCCATGTTGGGCTCAGAGCTTACTTAAAAACAACAAGAAAAAGTAACAACACTCCTTTATTATGTTTCAGCATTTGGCTGGATAGTTCTGGTTTGGGATCTCTCTCGTAGCTGCAAGCACATGATGGCCACAGCTCAGATAGCTTGACAGAGGGATGCTGCCTGAGGAGCTCTTTATCTGTTTCTAGTCTCAGGTCCTTCCTCTCCGTGTGGTCTCACCAGGAGGTCTCTCCAGCAGAGCAGAATCAGGGTAGCCTTATTTCCCACATGATGGCTCAGTAAATACCTTAGGTTGAACACCCTGAAATAAATTGGGAGAAGCTGCATGGCCTTTCCTTACCTAATTTTAGAGACCACACAACTTCAAGTCCATCATATTCACTTAGTTAAGGTAGTCTCAAAGGGGGAGTGGAATAGACTCTCCCTCTATTGTTATGCCTTTTTTTAAATATGAAGAATGACTGACATGCAATAAACTGAAGTGAATTTTTGTTTTGACAAATGCATAAACCCATAAAATAATTACCACCACCAATGTAATGAACTTATCCATCACTACTACAAGATTTCTCATATCATTTGGCAATCCCCCCCGTCCCATCTCTCCCCCTCCAGTCCCAGGCACCTACTAGTAATCTGCTTTCTGTCAGTGTTGATTACTTTGCATTTTCTGAATTTTATATACATTGAATCCTACAAGATGTGCTCTTTGTCTGGCTTATTTTCCTCAGCATAATCACCTTGAGATTCATTCATGTTGTTATACATATCAATAGTTCACAACAATGTTGTGCATAACAATAGTTATTCCTTTGTATGAATATTCCAGAATTCATTTATCCATTCAGATATTACAGATGTTTGGGGTGTTTCCAATCTGGGGGTTAACAAACAAAGCTGTTATGAACATGTGTATATAGGTTTTGATGTACATTTTCATTACTCTGGGATAAACGCCCAGGTGTACGATGCCTGGGTCCTATGATAAGTATAAGTTTAGCTTTTTAAAAACTGCCACTGTACCATTTTACTCACTAGCAGTGTATGGATGATCTAGTTTCTCTGTATCCTTGCCAGCATTTGATGCTATTACTATTTTTTTAATTTTAGGCATTCTGATAGATGGCTCATTGTGGTTTTAATTTGCCTTTTCCTTAATGATGTTAACATCTTTTCATGTGCCTGTTTGCCATCTCTAGATCTTCTTCCATGGAATGTCTATTTATATCTTTTGCACATTTTCTAAAAGAATTTTTTTTTTACTGTTGAGTTTTAAGAGTTCTTTATATAGCATCTATCAGTCAGTTTCCAGGTTTAAATTATCTTTAAAATAAATTAAATAATATAAAATAAAATATTCATGAAATAGCCATTTCCAGTGCTTTTCATTTCCATGTGGTCTTTCTTTCTTCCTTAAGTAATTTCTTTATCTTATCTTGTAGTGTGGGTCTGTGAGTCATTTTGTATCTCTGGAAAACTTTATCTTTTAAAGTTATTTTTGTTGGGTATAGAATTTTAGGTTGACAGACCTTCCTTCCTTCTTTCCTTCCCATTTTTTTTTATCTTTCAAACTGAAAAGATGTTGCTTCACTGTTTTCTTTCATGCATTGCTTCCAAAGAGAAAACTATTATCCTCACCTTCTTTCCTCTATATAAAATACCTTTTTTCTCTGCCTGTTTTAAGAATTTTTTTCTTACCACTGGTTTTGAGCAATTTGATTATGATATGCTTTAGTGTGGAGAGTCACATGCCCATCTCTAATCCAAATCCTGGCAAAGGAGAACAGAATTATGATGAAAAATTTAGAACAACTATGACTTATCTCATGGGGATATGCTCACTCTCTCTGAGCCTTTTTTTCCCATGATAATGGGAAAAGAAGCCAGTTTTATTAACAAATAAAAGAAGGAAAGAGAAATTTGGAAAATCAGAGCAGAGACTGAAAAGTTTGATTATATCAAAGAACAAGATAGAAATCAATTAAGAGATCTTATATGTCTTGGATACATGGGTGGTATAGTAGGTTAAGCATCTGATTCTTGGTTTGGTTCAGGTCATGATCTCAGGGTCACAGGATTGAGCCCCACGTTGGGCTCCACACTCAGTGCTGAGTCAGCTTGGGTTTCTCTCTCTCTTTCCCTCTGTCCTCTGTGTGCATGCACACTCACTTTCTCTCAAATGAATAAATAAATCTTAAAAAAAAGAGAGAGAGAGAGAACTTGTATTTCTAAATGTACATGCCAGGTAATAAGAAATAATCACCCTGGGATAGGGAAAGAAAAAATGAAACAAGATGGGATCGGGAGGGAGACAAACCATAAGAGACTTTTAATCTCACAAAACAAACTGAGAGTTGCCGGGCGGGGGTGGGGGAGGTGGGAAGGAGGGTAGGGAGAGAGAGAGGGTGTTGGATTATGGACATTGGGAGGGTATGTGCTATGGTGAGTGCTGTGAAGTGTATAAGCCTGACAATTCACAAACCTGTACCCCTGGGGCAAATAATATATGTTAATAAAAATAATTTTTAAAAAAAGAAAGAAAGAATCACCTTGGATATGATGTATTTGTTTAGCTGGCTTGGGATTAGAGTCAAGATAGTATATGTATATAAAGTAAATATTTTAGGCATCCAGGAAGAATCAGGTCTGGGTAGGAAAAAAGTCAGCTCTGTCTGTGTAAAGACAGCGGGCCTCAGTTTACATATTTTGTATAGAGAGATCTTTCTACTGTCAGAGAAGTGCTATATGACCTTCTAAAACAAGGAGAGCAAAGCAAGGGGCGGCATTATAATCTCAAATCAAAGTTCTAAAGAGGCACCCTGACCTTTAGTTCCTCAAATGGTGCCAGTACACAAGATGAGAAGAGTATGTCCTTCTGTGTGTCCCTAGCCATTTATCAACCTCAGGGATGAAGAAGGAACTTATCTGAGAGTCCTATAGGCAATTGCATTTATAAATTTTGTCTTAGCCAGCAAAAAACAAAGTCCTTTATGAATGTGGGAATTTCATAGCCAGATTGAATACCATAATCTAAACAAAACTGATGGTTCTTATCAAAGTCTTAATTATACTTCCTCAGAATGGTAAATTTATGAGAAAATGAAGACATAAGAGTATATCACAAGACATCATTCATGTACTCCATTCACTTCATTTCTGAAAGAATTATCTAAAAGGGTAGGAAAACACACTTAAAAGACTGGATAGGCCAAAATCTAGCCGAGGATGATGGTTTTACAGAAGGACCGTGCTTCTGTGAAAACAAAAAACAAACAAAAAAACTTAAAGTCATAATTCTTATGTGCATATCCTTCTGGTATTTGACTAGGGGCTGTGGTTTGATGGAACGTGAGAAATTTCAGGTTCTTACTAAAGTTATTCCGAAATCAGCATATCAGGAGTCCATTTATTTCACATACTTTCAGAAATAAACAACACATACAAACGTCCTCAGTGGCCCAGTCAGGAGGGATTTCTCTGCCCACAGATGATATTACACATCTCTCTGTTAACTCTGAAATCCAAATGCAAAATCCAGCCTTTAGGAAGATTACCATATGGATTTGTAACACCCTCTGAGACACTGGTTCTACAACCAAAAGACTAGAAGACACTTCCCTGTATGAGATTTTGGATGAAAAATACAGTATAGATATACAATGTCACTTTCACATGTTATTTTTCTTATGAGAAGACATAAGCACTAGAGTGAGAATGATGAACAGAATACCTCCTATCAATTTGACATATTCTTCATTTAACCATTTGAAGACACCAAAGCAAGAGAAAGGTCATTATCAAAAACATGGCATAGTATTTTTATCTGACCAGTGAACTGTGTTGCTCCGGTTCACACTGAGAACCGTGACCCAGCTAAAGGAGAGTGTCACACTTAAAATCTGGTTTGCAATGTGTCTTTCATTTCAGCAAATGACCTCCTTTCTGCTACATATCAAAGAAGCTGTATAGGGTTAGCTGACCTCTTAAAAGTGGGCGAGACAAAAGTCAGAGCTGCTACATCGGCAGCAGGGTCTTCAAGTGAGATTCTTTCCCCTAAACTGCAATAGGGTAAATCAGTCCACGGCACCTAGGTAAGAGACAATCCAGCTTTTTGCTGGACAGTTTTAATAGCCAAAAGGTATGGGTTTTGCAAACTGCTTGAATCAAATTGAGAGTAAAGGAGAGCACGGCTAATAGTTACATGAGAACAAGAGACACAGATGAGGTGTGTCCTGAGCAAACAGGGGCATATGGTCACCCTACTCCCCCTCATCGAGATGAGGGCAGAATTATAGGCAATGTAAGCAAATACACAAAGCATAACTACTAACATTCTGCCTTGGTGGTCATTATACTGGCATAGACACAAAACTGAGTTTACATGTAGAAATCCCCATCCAAGACAGCACTGGCTGATGTCATTTTTGTCGTTATCACAGGAGGTGGAAAGTGTAGATGGGAGAGAGCAAGTCTACAAGTAGCACAGCAACTTCTGTAAATAATTATAATGTGAGATTACTATGGGGTAAAACGATACATAACGACAGAGCAGGTTTGGAGGCTTTCATTTGCTGCCTTCCACTTTGGCTACTTGTTCATTTTTTAACGGCTCCCAACACAGAGGGGGAAGAGACAATCTGTCCAGAGCAAGGGATTCTGTCCTTGTTCCAACTGAGTCTCTCATGGGAATGAGAGCTCCTGAAACAGGGCATCCTTAGGGGGCTCCCACCAGAGCTATTTCAGTGAGCTCCTACTTTTTCTAACCAAAACCGTTTCCAAGGAGGAAGAAATCCAGGAGTTAATTCTTGCCTTAAACCCTTTAAATGTACAACACAAATGAATACTAACTGAGAAACGCATTTAGCAAATATTTGGGGAAGAAAAAACACATCGTTTTTTACTGTTGCTATTGTTGTTGTTGAAATGTTTCCCACTACTCGCCCCCTCAAAAAAAGAGGGGTGCGGGTGTGGAGGCAGAACAGAGGAAAGGAGAAAAGTGGCTTCAGCTCAGTGAAACACTAAAAAATGCACATGAATCAATTATGAAAAAGAGAAGGTCCCTTTGAATGAGGAAAAGCTGATTGGAATTAAGATAGGCTTTGTTCCTATCTGCAAGGTACAAGGAGGGGACTTTTCAGCAGAACAGAAAAGGGGGATTTGGGACTGTTTGGCTGCTTAATGCCATAGTGCTTCAGAGTCCATGTGAAAATTTGCTGCTGGCTATTAATCATCATTGTGCCCCTGCAAAGAAGCTGTTACAATGATGACTATATGTCATTATATTCCCACTGTAAGTAACGAATCAGAGAGCTGGGAAAGTTGGATAAGAGCGGCTGGCAAACTTTTAAGCGGTCGAATCTATTTAAATAAATTTACATCACATTTGCTACTTTCTCTGGTATGGGAATCATACTTTAAAATGAAACAATATGCTGTGTTCATGGGGCCTGGTCTTTTATTCCCCTGTCTCTGAGCCTACTTTCCAGGTCAGCCTTTGCCAGCGCTGACAGCACGCTTTTCTCATAGCCTCTCCTTCTCATAGCCTTTGGTTGCTTTCAAGTTCAATTTAGCACAATAAAGTTGTTATGCATGACAGTTTGGAGAGCAGAATAGGTGGTGTCTGAGCCCGCTGTGTCGCTACAAAGTGGGTCCATTCTCTGTGGGCCGGCTCAGTTACTGGAGCCTTACTGGTGGGATACAGCCATGGACTTCCAGACGTTCCCATCCTGACGAAAACAATTAGCTTCAAACTGCACGAAGCCGTGGGGTCAGCCTGTCTTTGACTGAGACTGCGCCATTTAATATGCTGCAGTGGATTTCAAATTTATGTTGATTTATCCTGTTGTGCTCCCCTTTTATGTGCTTTATTTACAGATGTGTAAAGAACAGGGAAAGTTGGAGTCCCACATGCTTCCAGAGTTTTATTAGAAATCAAAACCATTGTTTTATGTTTATTTTCTAAAGAAATAGAGTTGAAACGTGTCAGGCTTAATTCCATTAGGCTGAACTGCCCAGAACAGAGCCCTGGGGTTTGGGAGACAGGATCTGAAAGGAAGTGTCTCCTTGGCTAAGCATCATCAACAAGCCAAACAACAAACAACCCTAAAACGCCACCATTGTCAGGATAGTTTTCTATTGTGGGAGATTACCCCTCCAAAATCCTTCTCTGACCTAAAAGTGACAGATCTTTCAATGGAAGCAAAAGGTACTTTTTCAACCATCACAGGCCACCATGTATATTTGTGTATGTACATATGGATGTATCAGATCAATGAGTGTTTAGTATTCATTGACAGTCCACCCAAGTGCTTTACTGTCCTTAGAAATATGATGCAACGTTCTGCTGTCAGAAAACAAATATTATTTGATTCTGACACTGCAGAATTGTCCTCATGCAGAGAACATCACCTCTCCTCCTATCCCTCTGAAGAGAATCATGTAACAAAGCAGACTTAGGTGTATTTTGAATTTTATCAGCAGACGGGTCTAGGCCAGATGTCTTCAGTCTCTGAGCTCTCCTAGTAAAATAAATCACAGTTGTCTTGATTACTGATCTCACTAATTATAGGGCACAACCACCAAATAAGCCTCCTTCGGGATTAGAAATTAACTGAAAGCGTATCTTAAAAGCATATTTCACTTTCTTAAAAGAGTTTATTATTTTTCTTTAAGCTACTTGTGAGACAAATTTTTTCTCACCGGAAAGGGCGGAAATACCGATAGTAACCGTGCTACGTAATATTTTTCCCATAACTGTGTATTAGCAGAGAGTAAAAACAAAAATTACACGGGGAGAGGTTCCCCAAAATAATTCTGTTTTTTAATATACAATTTAATATAATTTCAAAGTGTTCTTGACCAAAGGGCAACATTAAAAGTAAAAATATATCTGTGGTTTTATCAAAGTTTGAAAATAAAAGTCAAGCGTCCTGGTCATCGCTCTCCTTCCACTATTATTTGAATATTATTTGGTATCATTTTGGTAATAAAGTCCCATTTCGGATAGTTTGTGGAAATAGACCTGGACAAACAACAAGAACAACAACAAAAACGCATTATGAGAGAAAGTAAATGTGTCTGTGAGAACAGCACTATATCCTGTATAATTTTCAAATGAAGTAATTTCTTTGCCATTTGCATGAGTGAACACTCAAACAAATGACCAAGATATTTTAGTGAGAACTTTGCATTTAAGCAGTCTTATTTTTCTTGAAGAAATATGTCGTAAGCATATTAAAAATTCTTTCATACAAGAGTAGTGAGAATAGAGGATGGTTAGATATTAGACTGGTAAGATATGCCTGGAAGTTTACACACACACACACACACACACACACAGGAACAAAATAGGCAGAAGTGTACTGTGGTACAGGTTGTAACACTTAACCTACATGTCTTCATCTGGATTTTGAAAATATAGCGTAACTTACTGCAAAAGTTTGTTTCCTCATCTCAGAAGAAATTTCCTAGAAAAAAACTTGTTAAATTAATAAAAATCAATCAGAGGTAGTTCTGGAGGGAAGCTTGAATGATTATGACATATCATAATGATTTTATATAATATTTAGAGAGACCCAGAATTTTGGACTGACAGATTTCTACTGATATACTTTACTTGAGGAAAAAGACCCAGTAGAAAAAGTTGTGAGTAGGCTGACCATCATCACTTGTTAGTGAAGTTGCTTCTATCAAGCTGATATGGAAGGTGTCTGATAAGGAAGATGATCAATTCTCAATGTTGGCTAGAGCAAAGGAAAGACAGGAAAAGAAAGGTAAAATGAAGAGCTCATTATAGGGAGTGGATCTGGGAGAAAAAAAAACAACCAAAAACAAAACACTGAGGCAGAAAGAGAGAAGACAGTATTCACCCTAACTGGCATCAGCAAATCAGCCAGATTTTACCGAAGTGCTTTGGCTGAAGTAAGTACTCATGCGGTTTAAGCTTCAGAAGAATATGATCTTGAGTTTATTTATTTGCTTTGTAACCTCAGCTAAGTTTGAAAAGATTTTTTAAAAATCTTCTTCATACTCATAAAATAAAATAAAATCATAAAATCAGCAGCAGCAGCAGCATCCCCAAACACACAGGTTGTGGTGCAGACTACACAACATAGGTTAAGTGCCCAACACAACACCTGTTGTGTAGTAGATATCCTATAAATATTGCTTCCCTTTATCTTTTCAATTTTTTGACATAGCTCTTGTAATTCTCATCCTTAAATTCCTCTACTGATCAATAGTAAGTCAAAATTCCTGACCTAAAATCTTACAGAAATAGAGATATTCTTTGTAACAAATATTAACATAATGGATTCCTGATGGTTTGGATTTGAGAAAAGCGGCGCCTACATATCACTCATTTTTATTTGGTTGTATTTAGACTTTTCTCATTCTAGTTTGATCACTGAATAATTAATAGACACCTGAAGAAAGGTTGCTCAATATCATGGCAATGGTTTCTTCCCTTATACGGACATGGGTTTAAAGAGACTACTTTCTGATAACTACAAGATAATCTCTGGGAAAAGTCTCCCAGGGCCTTAAATAGAAACCTGAGGTGCCCAAAGTAAAAAAGACACATGGCATTTTGAGAAAGAATTCTGCTTAGTGGTTAGTCCTGTTGCCCAAAAATAGTATGCTTTGAAGGGATAATGCTTTAGTGCTCATAATAAAAATGAGTGAATTCATTGACCTAACATTCATTTATTTATAAAACAAATTCTCAGAGACAGAGAATCATGCTTCCCAAGTAACAAACTTCATTCTTGTTAAAAAAAGTCATGGAACCAGGATGAGGTTGATGGTGAGGGGTGGGATGTGAGGAGAATAAGGACCTTTTCTCATTCATTGTTTGAACTTTGTTTCACCAACACAACACTTAAAAACATTTGGAAAAACTTAAGGCAATACTTTCAGAAGAATATGTTCTAATTCTTCTTATTATACAGTGTAAGTTTTCCAGATACTAGCAATGATCTTGATCAAGTGATTGGCCAAAATTATTTTTTCCCATAAACTGCTGCTTAATTGAATCCTTATTTCAATACCAGCCTTATTTGAGACACTGCAATGTATTCTGTAGCATTAAATAGGCATATGTAATTTCACACTATATCGAATTATAGAAATGGACTCAATTCTATGTTAGAGATATCATGTATGGTGGACGCATGATAAACATTTTTTCTTAAATGCAGTACATGGACATTTTTTCCAAAGTCTATTATTTTTAATGTCAGTTGATCACACTCCTTAATGAGTGTAACCCTTTGCATATTTAAAATATGCAAAACATGAAATAGCATTCTAACTTGACTTTTAAGCCCATCTTTCTTTATAAATATTGGTAGAAAACCAAGAAGAGATTAACTACATTATATTTCTGCCTATTTCTTTGTCTTTTAACTATTAAATAGTATATATTTTCTCGCATCTCCTCATCATTGAAGTGATTTTTTAAGACCTGCAAATATTGAATTAAACATATATGTGTAAATAGGCTATTTGTCCATCATACAACCTTTAAACAATTTTTTGTTTTTATGGGCAAGCTGTTAATAAAGAGACATATGTGCTGTTTTATATATCCACATGCTTTACTACCATTTTTTAGATAAGCACCATAACTTAAGTTGTCTTCCGCACAAAGTTCTGGCAAGCTTCAATAGATTCATTAGTGGGTTTTTCTTTACAACCAACGAAGCTCAAAGAGCTCCTAACAATGGAGCTAATCACTGCCTCTTCCCTGACCCAAGCTTAGGTTTTCCCTCCTTTCACTCCAGACTCTTATTTCATTTCTGAGCAATTGGATTTCCGTGGCACTCCCAGAACAAATAAATATCTCCCTTTCCCCCTGCTTACATCTTTTGTGTATATTTTTTCTATACGACTGCCCGTATTTAAACTAGTGTGGTAATGGCAGGGTTGTTCAGGTAATCTTTCATTGGACATAAATGGTGTAGCATTAAAATGCAGATAATGTTACCTCAATTAGAGAATGCTGTGCAAAACTTGAAAAAGACGTAGCTAAATGTTTGGACTAAACAAGTAAGTCTATGTTGTTAGGAGTGGGGCTGGGCAAGTTGCATTTTCAATAGATCCCTTAATGAATAAATGTTAGACTGTATCAACAGTCCTGAACAGGCTTGTGGTTTGTGTGTGCATGAAGTGTAATGGTATCAATTGACTGGCTCTTTGTGGTTGCTATAAAGTACTCTTGAATGTGTCAATGGAGAGAAGGCCTGCAGACAATGAAGCCATGACAGCTGAATGTCAGCAGCGACCTTGAACCTAAACTGGTTTCACCATTCCAGTGACTCTAGCTACAGTGAAGACATGCACTGGAGCCGGACCTTCGGCATTGCCTGTCATTTTCTGTGTTCAGATTCCAAGCACTTAAGTGACAATTTCACCACATTGCTAGACCTTGCTAATATGCATCAGTGAACGTTCACTTATTAGTGATGGGGCTAACGATATGTTCAGCATTTTAATCAGACCTGCATTGGCATTTAAAAAATACAAAAAAAAAAAAAACCAACAACAACAAAGCAAAACAAAACACCATTCTAGACAAAATGTTTCATATAAGGAAACTCATCCAGAGAAGATACTCAAAACATGTCTTTTCTGCAGCAATGGATTCTTTGATATCGATCTTGCATTACACAGCATTACTGCACATACATTACCACACTCTTTATTGCTGCAAATAGCACATGATTAGTTAATTAAAATATGGCATCAAGGAATAATTAATATTTGTAATGCAGTGTTTCTTTAATGAAAAACAAGAGAATTCTTCTAAAGGTCACATTTACAGATTAAATGTGTCTTTAACATAAATGGAATGTTATTAAGCTAGGCTCAATATTCAGGAGAGAACTACAAAGCCTTTTGTGGCAAAACACTATTAATGAATTCAAGAAACTGAATCCCTTTGCTAATGCTGGAGTTGAGCAAGGTTAGAAGCCCAACCACAACTGAATGTTCACTGTACTCTGCAGTAAAGAACCGAGGGCAGAGAAGGAAGGGAACTGGGTTGGGAGAGGGAAAGACTGGAGGAAATAGAGGAAGAAAAGCAAGAGAGATAAGGGCAGAGAAAGAGAGAGGTAGAAAAGAGAGATTTTGATTGGTGAGAAACATGTAACCATGTGTATGCAGCAGAGAAGAGTAGTATCAGAAACTGGCATACACGTGCTGTAGGAAGGACAGCTAACATATTTTTTGGTGTTATTAATATTATACCACTATAAGCTCATTGCAATTCATTCTACAGAAAACATAACATTTGCAAAAAACAAACAATGTAAAGAAAAATATTAACTACAAAATTATGAACATAAATAAGTGCAAATTTCTTATTAGACACATGTACTTCATTTTATTAGCTCATCTGTGAATCCTAATCATCAGTAAAAACTGTCATGTGATACACTATTTTTCAAAGTAAATGAAAGTGAGACCCAACTATCCTCTTGTTTCTCTGTGGTTATGTAAGTGCTTATATACTATAAATACTGAATTGCCTGATTAAATTTGTCCTTATAAGTCCTTTCCAATGTACACAGAAGGGAAAAAGCCTCTATAAGATATATCTGTCTTTCACTTGAAAAAGCTGAATGTTAGCAAAGATTTTTCAGGAAGTTCCTAACAGGAGAAGGTCACATATGTTTTAAAATATAATAAGAAAATATCTTTAAAATGAACATGTTACTATGAGAAAATGCTTATTATCCAAAAAAACACTGTGCATAAAGTTTATCTATTTATTTATTTAGTAGGATAATTATTTTATGCCTATTTTATCAGGTCATACTATACTATAGGAACAAAGGTAAATACATCATCTTGATTTCATATTTCAGTTAAAATATTTATGATGTGAAAAACCATATTATAAAGGTTATTAAGCTACCACAAAATAACCAATAAACACCTTTAAAACAGAAATTCAAATAATAATCTAAAATCATCATCAATGTCCCTAGCTAAAAAATGTGCAAAATTTAACATATTGATAGTTTCTTTTTGGCCTTAAAATCAAAGTGCAATGAGGAAAATAAATAATGAAACAGAAATATTTCCTTGCATTAACTTTTATGTATGCATGTCCTGGAAAGAAAGACAATTCCCTTTCTAATATTTATAGATGTGTTTGCAAAGTTGAATATTCAATTTATACTTTCTTACATTAGTATTACCACTTATAAGTGAGCTGATACTATTGGTTGGCAGCTATAAAAAATTATCTGCATCATATATTTATTTTTAGTTTAATGTGCCTCTGTATTTTTATAATTTTCCCAAATATATGTTTTATACCAGAAAAAAGATATTGGCATTGCCCAGTTTTATTTTGAATCGTTGAGATTTCTATGAATTTTACTCGCTAGGAAAATAGCATTTAGAAAGTTTTTATATTTATAATGTCACTCCAATGTATAAAGATGTGGTATAATTTTTATGAATGCCAGAGAATAAAGGAACTCCACAGATGCTGCCATTCATTATGAAGCGGCACCTTTGCAGACTCCTCTGGTTGGTCTCAGACTCGAAAGGGCCTCTTTCCTCTGCTCTATGGAAGAGCTCTCGAGAAGCCAAGCTCCAAAGCTTAAAAAAGTTAATGGTTGGAATGAACCCCTATTTTTGCTGTTTCAGCTATTTTAAAGTAGGATGATAATTCTCAAATGAGATTTAATCCCCCATGCAAATATAGGTTATGGAATTTAAGTTTAAATACAAAAGTAGTCAGAAATGAAATTCAGGTTAACAGGTCAACACAATGCCTACAGCTGAGACGCTCATTTTTGTTGGCCTACATACATAGCAATCTTGACGAAACCCAAATGTATATGATGATGTCTGAAAATAAATCCTTCATGAGATGGTTAAAGGATATATTTAGCAACCATCTGACTATGTTATTTAAGAAAACATTCTAAGTAAATGTTCATACGATGAAGACATGATGGACTATTCCATGAATACATATGTGACTATGGCTAGGATTTGTAGTGAAGAAAGTTGTATAAGAAATTTGCATTGGGACGCCTGGGTGGCTCAGTTGGTTAAGCGCCTGCCTTCGGCTCAGGTCATGATCCCAGCGTCCTGGGTTCGAGTCCCACATGGGGCTCCTTGCTCAGCAGGGAGCCTGCTTCTCCCTCTGCCTTTGCCTGCCACTCTGTCTGCCTGTGCTCTCTCACTCTCTCTCTCCCTCTCTCTCTGACAAATAAATAAATTTTAAAAAATTTAAAAAAAAAGAAATTTGCATTAATATGGGTTTATTTGTATGCTTTAAGGTACACTCAATAAAGGTATTTATGCCAAGTAGGTTTTCCTTCAACATATGTAAACATAAAGAAGGATCATTTTAAAGTGTCCTTCACTCTCTTAAAGACCCTTGAACCTTTTATTCTCAAAAGAAATAAAAAAGGATAATGATAGGGTTGAACTTGGAATTACTTATTCTCAAGTTTTATGGTTTGCATATTTAAAATTCACCTTTACTTATTTGTGTAATTATTTGGCAAATGTTTCTTGAGACTATTATATGCCAGATTCCACATTAAAAAGAAAAATACAACAACAACACTGGATTCCTGTGCCAACTTTCATTTCTTTTTGTTTGTTTTAAGGCCCCCGGTTTTTCAACTTTTGCAAGCTAGGAAGAAAGATGCAGAAGTTTCACACTGTTTGGTTAAATGTGGAACTCTGATCTGAGAACCAAGCAGCAATCCCACACTGGGCCTGGCCTCTCTTCCCCCACAATGATAAAGGGGCTCTGCGGCCCCGCCCTGCCCCTCTCAGGATGAAGCAACCATTCTTAAAGGACTCCTCAGCTCTGAATTCATCCTGGACTCTACACATTCAGATTTCAATGCAACCACTACTCTAGGGTACCTCTTATGTTTCAGATACAGTGCTAATTACTGTCAGATGATATTTTATGGATATTTATGTAATCTTGAGAGTCACTGTGTAAGGAAGGAATTTCTGAGGTTCAGTAAAACAATGCAACTGGGTCCAAATGAAGACAAGCGGCAATCTGAACCCAGATCCACTCACTCCAACACCAGTGCTCTTAAAGATTTCTATATGCCAAAATAACCATTTGATTCCCACAAAGGCGAGCAGCATCTATAATTGAGTGGAAATATTAGTTGAACTAGAATTTGGATAAATAGACTTTTTTAAGTCCCTAGATATAGATGCCTATAGACAAAAAAAGTGAGTGAAGATACACTTATCTAGTATATACAAGCATGAACTCCAGTTAAGCCAACTGACTACATACCCATCCATCTCCTCTGTCAGTTACCCCTTGAAAAAAAACATACTCTTCCCCTTTCCAACAGGGATGGAAACCAGAAGGGATTCTTAGTGGGATAGTGACTCTAATTTTAGCAAGCTAGAGGCTGAAATGCTACAGCAGAAATTGGGTTGCTGCTAGGGCCAGTTATGATTCCATTCCAATGCACACCCCCTTTCCCTCGCACACTGCTAGAGGTCAAAGAGTGAGTGAGTGAGTGGGAGCAATGGAGCAAGTTCATTCTTGTTAGAGCTCTGACCAAGGATGACATCTTTCAAAAAAGAGAACTTGGTAGAAGTTTATCCAGCACCCAAATATTCAATATTCCTATACATTTAATTTCTTTAGTTGCATTTGGATTTTTCTATTCTTACCAAGCAAAATTTTTCAAGGAGAAAGAGAAAAGCTGACTATTATATAGCTTATGTTTCACATAAAATCAACTCATTATAAAGCAAAGTTTAATTACATGCATGGTGGATACTTCCTGATCTAAATGAAAGGATAATTTTTTCTTTTATTTTGACTCACCTCAGTTATAAACCTATACAAATTAGCCTTGAGCTTTATAAAAATATAAAATTCTTTAAATAATGCTTTATAATCCAAAATGGAGCCAGACCACTGCCAATTAAATTTATGTAATAGTTATACCCATACCCCATTTACTCTCACCTAAACTCTACAACTTCAGTTCAGCTTCAGACCTTTTCAAACAGAAAACTAACTTGCATTCATTTTTGTCAGTAAATATTTAAATATACATAATATTTACAGGTGATGATTATAGCATAATAAACAAGTATTTTGTCATATTTTGCTTTTTGGGAACATGAATTGTTTTACTCTTTTTTAACCATGCTATTATCTTAAAATAATCCAAATAAACACATAGGTGTTTCATAATGTCATACTGAAGATGATACGATTTCCAGAGGTAAAGATTTTTTTGTACATACTCTAGTTGCATGTCCTGTTGATACATAATTAATTGCATCATCTAAAATTGGCTGGACAGTTTCAGAAATGAATGTAATAGTGTAGTCACTTTATGTTGAAGTAATTATTAATAAAATCCTAAAAAGGAATGCTATTGCTCAGAAAGAAAAATATAGTCTCATTTTACTTGTTATCACAAAAAGTTATATTAATACTATTGTGTAACTAAACACATTTGGAGACATCATGCAAATCTACCTGTCATGTTTAATTATAAGCTACCGAGGAAACTGCTGATAACATTAACAAATAAAAATGGCATTATTCAGTGTTTAACTGCTCTTTGTCTGAATCACCACTTGCAAGTACCAAGTGCCATTTAAATGATTAATCAATGAATTCATGGTAACAAATTCTCTGAGAAGTTTTTGTGATGTCAACTCTTTTCAACATGACCTCACATTTTAAGATACAGGCACCTTAAAATGGTGACATCCATAAGTTCGAGTACTGAGAAGTGTATATGCAGTAGGAATTATGAGATACTTCTGAGCATCTCAAGGCCCACGGTTGTTTGGATGTTTTATATGCCATAAACAACATCATGTCACACAAATATAATAACCATAAACAGGAAGAATTCAGGGAACTCAGCACATAACACTAATTTGGTGGTATTTCCAGACACTAACAGAATAAAGGGGCTCCATTTCCAACATGCTGCACACATGGGTTTTCTTTAGGACATAGAAAGGAAAAAAGAAGGACTTATTTATATTAGGCCAATGTAAATTCAAGTAACATTTCTCAAAAATTAAGGGATAGTTTGGCAGTAGTATCTGAGAGGCAGAGTCTTGCTTTATATCAAATGGTAAACTGTATTCATAGAATACAAAATCTAATTTATAACATCTTTCTGTGTCATCATTATATGACTATAGGTATAAATTTACATTGGGCTAATTCAATTTATATAAAATGAATCAGATTTTAAAGTATATTTTATTTTATTTATTTATTTTATTTTAAAGATTTTATTTCTTTATTTGAGAGAGGGAAAAAGAACACAAGTGGTGGTGGAGAGGAGAGGGCCAGCAGAGGGAGAGGGAGAAGCAGGGTCCCGCTGAGCAGGGAGCCCAACGCAGGGCTTAATCCCAGGACCCTGGGATCATGACCTGAGCTGAAGACAGACATTTAACCAACTGACTCACCCAGGCACCCCAGTATACTTTACTTTAAATAGTATATAGTATACTTTATTTAAATGCCTTTCTCATAAAAAAATAAGTTACTTAGTAATTAGGCTTTGTTTGGGTATTGTCTTTTCACATGTCTACAGAAAGTTACCTTCTGAAAGAATACTTAGTTGTCCGTATTTCTGTTTTTCATCTCCTCATTGAGTTTGCATGCAAATATTTGAGAATTTATAAAAATCAACTACCTCAGTTCCAATACAGACATTGAACACTCCTCTCTTCAGAGTCTACAGCAAATTGCCAATCTACTTTCAACATGTATCCAAAGTTTCAGAGCCACATTATGAACCTTTCTTGGATAGGCCCTATATATGAGGTATAGACTAGATAGCACATTATTCCATTAAAGTGTTCTTGTTTCCTTTAGAATAATATCATTTAGAATGCACCTTAGCCATATTAAGTGGTTGACAGATAGCATAAACAAAAATGGGTTTTACATTGCAGCTGTACACAATACACCTTTGTACAGCTGACTGACTGCTTACAACAATAAAAAATAATTGTGGCATTCTGCTGTCAAACTTTCTGACTAGTTTATAGTGAACTTCAAAAATATGGTTCCTTTTTCTCAAATGCAATTAATTTGAGAATAAAAGTAAAGCGGTGCCATGAAACATAAATGTTGCACCCCAAAGAGGAGATTGTTTGTTATCCGATGACAATAGATAAAGTTCCACATCCCCATTTTTCAAAAGAAGGCAATGGTACCACTTAAGTATGCAAAGAAATGCTTCATGTGGCAAGAAGTACAATATGATTAATATAAAAAAATGAAAAGTATTTATTTACCAATTTTGACAGTTGTCACGGACATCACTGTTTCAAGTGGCATTTTTGACAAAACAATTTGCTGGCTGATAGTTACAGGGGAACTGAAAGATTTCTTTTTTCCCTGTGTATTTACAATATTAAAAAGAAAATGCATCCTCAATGTAACTTTTCTGCTTAGAAGAAAAAAAGAATGAGTTCTATAAAACAACCCATCCAGCGCAGTTTCTACAAGAACAAATGAATGCAAGTGTTAACAAGGCCTAATCTTCCCTTTTGTATTTGTTTCTTCATTAAGCTCTAACTATGCTCTAGCTCTTGTACCCTGAAGATTTGATGTGAAGATGGTATGACAGGCTTGGCTTCTGCCGATGCAGCTGGCACTCCTGATGCCAAAAGCCAGAGCTTGTGGTAGTGGGATCAGGAGAGAGTCGGTCGAGCACAGTTTGCCTGTCAGTTTCCCATCCGCCTAGCAGTGCAGCCCTCCCTTCCCGAGTCCCCTTAATGAGAAGTGGAGGACAATACCAGTATTGTTGTTTCTACTCGCAATCTTGTGGAAAGAACAATCGCTGTTTACCCAAGCATTTGTATTACCCAAACTCTGTCGATAATTACTTCTAGAGTCCCTGATTAACTCTGCTCTCTGCCTCAGCACAAAAAGCTATTGAGATAGACACCAGACAACTTTTCTCTTAGAGCCTTTTAACAGTTTACTTACTATGATTCAGTCCTCATATTTATCAGAATTGTGCCTACAGGATTTGCACTCAGCTCATCAAGAGCTTTCGAATCATGTAAGAAATTCATGTACTTCGGAAGGCTTGAAAATTCTCCATCACCCTACCTTCTTGCTCCCTACCTCAAGAGAAGTTAAAAAGCACCCTCCCTTTCCTTCCAGTTAACGTACTCTTGTACCTTGGAATCTATAATGAATATAAGCACATTTCAAATAACAATGCTAATTCTAGTCAGCTTATCATTGTTAACTTTTTATGACGAAATATGTAGGAGAAAATTTCTAGTTATTTAATTACTGGCAATTTTATGATATGCTTTTGTTTTCTAAGACCTAACAAAATGGAACTGTTGCTATGTCTATTTCCATGATACTGGTAATAATTTTAATCTGTCACATCACTCCTACCCCCCTTCACGTCCCACCCCACATGCAGTCTGCTGTTAGCACTATGCAAAACAGCATCATGAATATGCGTAATTATGGAGATTCATGGTAATTTTTCAGGGTTATCCGATGTGACGTTTATAGGACAGCAGCATACATCAATTTAAACGAGAGTGACAAATATCTTATCCTTTATATTTCTATAGTATTTTTAATATTTTCGTGGCCCCTCTCTAGGGAGTAGTGTGAAATGGTAAGAACTTGAATAATAAAAATGTTAAACAATCAAATGCTTTACTAGAATGGTTTTTAAAGGCAAGTTTAAAAAAATGATTCTTTACCTGTTGAAGTTTAAAAAGTATAATATAGTGAATTTTCTCTCATGCAATACTTTTTATCAAGCATCTTACACATTTCCAAACCAACAAAAGCATGGACATTTGCATGTACTATTTAAAGATGAGGCTGAATTGCTTAATTACTTTTAAACTATGACTGCTTGCCTGACAGAATTATTTGCCAAATAATGGTCCCCAACTTTATTAAGCATAGGCATTTGAAACAATAATCTAATTGTGGCATATTTGAATTTTATTCTAAGTCTGTTGCACCTCTTAGAGACTTGCATATTATCTTTATCTCAGTGACTAATTAGGACTAGCTTGACAATTTCATATTTACAGTGATTACCAAGTAGGAATCCTTTTCCTTGTTCTTTATGTTTGTCATGAATACTGTATAATACTAATTACATTGAAGATATAAAGAGCCCCACAATTTGATTGAGAGACATCTTGAGTTTAAAGTGAGCAAGTGTGAATTGTATCAAGAATTTTAAATGGTGGGGCAATTAATATCTATTTCTTATGCAGTCACTAAAAAAGATGAAATAACTATGTGAGCTCAAGTCATTATATCAGCCCAATTTTTAAGTATATTAACAATAAAGTCATTAGAAATTGGCTTGATTGAAAATGACCCTCCCCATTCCAACCAACTGAATTCAGAATTCCTTTTTCTCAAGCATATACTTTCAGGTTGAGGGTCAAACTTTCACAATTAAATGTTCCTCAGTACTTTACTGTAACACACCATCGTGAATACTCTCCATACAATTAGCAGGGCCTACTGTGGAAGTAGACTGCTAATAGAAATAATAATGAAGGATACTGAGGCATTAGTATGCCAGAGAAGGTTGATGAAACCTAGTTTGCATGATGCATATATAATTGTATGTTACACCTAAATATCACTGTATGTTGCTTTTAGAAATAATTACTTGGGAAAATATGTTTAACCCCGCCCCTTTTTAAAGATTCCAATCTGATTAACAAATAAGTTCAGTGGTGTATTAAGCTGAGGTAGCAGGGTTGTACATGAATGTGTTCTCTATTTGCATGTTTTTTAAAGTGGCACTTTCTGAAGACACACAATTGCTATGTCTATATACACATCTAAAGCAAAGTGAAGAATTGATGCAATCATCCAGATAATTCAAGAGAAAACCACTTTTGCCTCAATTATCTATTGCAAGCAAAAGTGAGGGGGTTAGCCTGAATTGTTCAAATAAGTGCCTGGAATCTCTTCACTTTGCACATGTAGACACATTTTACAATATTTATGTTACCATTTGTAATTTACATAAACATAAAAGAGAAATATTGCTACATGAAAGATGACCAAAATCTTTTCACAGCAATAATTTCTACTTTTTGGTTTTACCTAATTTTTGGTAAAGAGTCTGCTTATTGTGCATGTTATGTACGGTAATTGATTTAAGACAAAACTGGATGGATTCATTTGTTCATTTATTAAATGCTTGGTTAATAATCTGATTTATATACATAATACTGACATCCACTATAAAAAGTTCACTGATAAAGTCTAAAACTTTAATAATACATACTTCTTTTGAGTATAATCATAAACTGATTTGAAGATGTAAATGTGATTCATATGTACATTTATTTACAATAAAATGCAACATTAAAACAAACAAAAATTTTCCACGAATAATCCTATATTGTGCATGTTTAAGATTTCTTATGAATAAGTTAAAATCCATAAAGAAATCAAATGCTGGAACACATTTTCAAAAGTTCCATTGACACATTAAAAATTCAAATATGTAGCAGATTTTACAGTGTTTTCTCCATATGCACTGACAGAAAGAATAATATATTTAATTGCTGACATTTGTATGATTTTACCTTACACTTATTAAGTATATAAAGTATACTTTCAATGCATTTGAAAAATCTGTTGTGTTTATTAATACCTAAGGAATCCTAAATTTCTTCTGGGCCTGTTTAATCCCTACACATAGTCTTTGCTCTGGCCCACATACAAAATGCCTTCCAGAAAATGTAAGGCAACCCTACCATGTTTCTTCATGTTGGTACTGTGTCAAAATACGTTTTGTTTGAATACTAGAAATTAAAGCTTTAGTTAAAATATTGCCAAAGTATTGGATTGTAAGTGTTTGTCTGGACACACAATTAATACTTAAATGTTAAAAGACACTGGAATATTTTATGGATCTATTAGGCAATGAAAATGAACTATGTTATAAATTTGGTAGATAGAGTTCATGTGTAGCATTCATTTATAATTTTCATGTTTTATATAAAAGTATGTAATTGATGCTTACAGTAGAACCAAAATCTTCTCTGTCCTCATAAAAACACATGGAGCAGATGTAAAATTAAGCATTTCATAGTATTTTACTACTCCAATATTGTTTTAATTTGTTCTAAAAATCAAGTATCTATCTCTAAATTTTATTTATGAAAAATCAACTTCCAGAATTAAATAGATATATTTTATAAATACTCAGTTGGGCCCTGATAGATATTTTTCTTTAGAATTGCTAAAGAGGGAAATATAATAATTTGGTGGCAAACATCTGTCTGGTGATCATATATGATAAATTCATAAGAAATTCAGGAAAGATATTTATTTACTGTTACTGCTAAGCCAGTCTTTATTTATCTTAGAAGATTTTTCATCTATGAGTGGAAAACAAACTTTCCTTCAAGAGGTCTGTGAACCGAATAATAAATGTCAGGTCTAAATCCTGTATGAAAATCAGTCC
Source organism: Mellivora capensis (assembly GCA_004024625.1). Lineage (NCBI taxonomy): Eukaryota > Metazoa > Chordata > Mammalia > Carnivora > Mustelidae > Mellivora > Mellivora capensis. Next base: position 57,261 of record PISX010010124.1, read on the forward strand.
GGTTTAATCCTGGATATTCTTCAGCATGCAAATGAAGACTAGAGGTTTCCCTGGGCCCGCTGTCATACAGGCAGCCAATTTACAGACCCTGGCACAGTGTATGTGTTATGGGCTCGCCGGCTGCCCCTCCCCCCTAGCCTAAGACTTGGTCTCAGCTGCCTGCCTTTCACAGAAAACCACAAACCAAGGAAACATATCAGTAATAGCGCCCTGTAAATTAACTTGACATTTGATGCAGAAAAAACCCTAAAAGCTTACAAAAGACATTGAAAACAAAAGCCACTCAGGACCCACACTACATATATTGTGGATTTAAGAGATCTGGAAGGTGGTTATTCTATTGTAACCAACACATACAGCCTTCATCTTCTTTGTTAAGACAATTCAGTCATTCTTTGTTACAGGCATAGTATCCATCAAACAAGAAAACAATATTTTCCACCAGGAAAAAAAAAAAAACTAAAACTCCAACTGATATTATAATAATTCAATCAATGAGTTTCTTTTACATTAAAAAATAAAGCTATACATTCCAAATATGAAAAAAAAAAGATGCTAAAAATCTGCCTTTATGTTTCCTTGGTAAATAAGACATGTTGACACTGCTAAGATGTAAATAATGTAAGACACGTTGGAAAATGGTGTGAATCTTGCTGAACATGAAGTACTCACAAATATGTTGTGTCTTAAAATTTTGCCATTCAAGAGATTTTTTTTTTTTTTTTTTTTTTTTTGGTGCTTGGAAACCCTGGAATCCTCTTTATAGGAAAAAAAATTGGGGGGTTCAAAGAAGGACTATTGATAAAATATTAAATGATGCTTTGACATCAGCTGCCGTGTGGAGCTAGAGTGAGGCACACAGCATATTTAAGCCATTAGACATGCAGGAATGTTAACATTATTATGCGTTATTGTGTCTGGCTATGTGCACCCCCCCACTCTCTTCTTCTCAATCTCTCTCTCTCTCTCTCTCTCTCTCTGCTTCTCACTCACTTTCCCTCCCTTCTCCCCTCCTCCCCACCTTTCTCAGTGTCTCTCCTTCTACTCCCTCCCTCTGCAGGACCTGCTACACTGCATCTTACAAATGTCTGGCCTTATAGTTTACAAGCACAGAACTGTACTGGTAAAAATGCATAATCTTAGCATCTGTGCTTCTTGATATTCATGGATTTATTTACAAGTCCCTGTGTTCTACTTTTTTTTTGCCTGTTTCTATGGTTTATATTACTGTCATGCCTATATTCTTGTGGGAATTTCAAATAAGAATCAAGATATAACTGGCAAATACTCTGTAATGCAGTCTGCATTTCCATAATTTAGCTGTTTTTTAAAAGAGACAATTTAAAGAGGTTTATGGACTTAAGGATATATGAAGAGTATTCTGATTGGCTTTTTTTAGTACTTCAACTGCTTAAGGTTCAGTTTGTGTAAAATGGATGTAATAAAATAAATTTATGTACATATATGTGCTTGTGTATATGTAAATGCATTTAGAATGAAAAAGTTCATAAATCTCAGTCAAATTTACTGATTAAGTTCACTATATTCACATTTGGCAACATTAAGATATTTCACAAAAGGGTTCAAAGGTAAAAGGCTAGCATTTTATTTCTTCTTTAGATTCTAACCTGGAAAAAGGCTTAAATATTTACAAAGCAAGTATTTGGGTTCCTGTGTTTCCTCAACCCTCAACACACATCTCCTCCCATTCGTGGGGCTGATTTAACAGAAGCCTTTTAGTACACATCACCAGCGCCAAAGAAATGTGGTGTGGGTTTTTTTTTCTCCTTTTTTTAAGCTGTAAGGACACAAATTCTTTGGAATAATTTAATTAGCACTAAAACCACAAATTTAACTTACTTTACAATAATGTTCAATTCTTTTCCCACCTATCTCCACCCCAAAATACAATTCACCTTCAGATTATCAATGTGTTTATTTAGGGATTAATATTCTAGAGAATATTTAATGTAATATTGAAATTTGAGAAGTCCATCTATATGCTTTGCTGTTTATAGCTCCAGTTTAATTACCGTGTGTTAAACTGCCTAGACAGCGAAATGAATTTATGAATATCTTCAAGACAGCCATAGTTTGGAACTGCACACGAGAGAAAATGCGATGGTGGGGGACACGGCATTAAATGATCTTTATGTCAGTATTCTTGAAAATTCACACTCGATGTAGGAAAATGTTAAATGTGAGAACATTATGATAAAGGCTTGTTATAGTCCTAAAGTGTGGGATATGTAAAATAAAAAGATTTTCACATGTACAGTTATAACACATGCTAAGCAGCACAGATTATTAAGCAAGATTCATTCCTTTATTGGAGAGGGAGGGGAGTAATTTACAGACAAGAGCTAAGCAATTCTGTTTAACACAACTCTGTCTAGTTGATTGTAAGGCATGTGTAGTATTTTTCCAAAGCCCGTCATCAGTAGTAAAGCAATTTACAGCTCAGGATATTTTTTAGAAGATACTCATTTTATTAAGAGTCAATAAGATAGGTGTGCAGAAAGATATACATGTATTTGCAATTCATATTGTTGCTGTGTTCCTATTGTGTTCTGAGCTTCCATCATGGCTGGGAGATGGGAAGCTGGCATGTGAGTGTAGGAGGGTAAGAGAGAAAGCCCCAAATAAACATTTAGAGCATTTTCAAATTATCTCTAATTATAACCACGTTTCTTCTTTTTTTTTTCTGAGGTGGGTGGGGGAAGTGGTAGAAAGAAGATGATTATGCAGCTCATATCTGTGCTATTAAATAACATTAATAATTCTTTTGGTCTAGGAGATGATGTTTTCATTCTGGACTTTCAAGCACCTCAGTCTACCCATTCAAAGAGATGACAGAAAAATGAATCTGAATGTGTAGGCATTAAACATTTAAATTTTCTACTCCCTGGTCATTATACCGACTGCCATATTTTATGCCTTCCCCTCCCCCACTATGCTTTTGCTGATTTGACTTCATTTACATTGGCTCATTATGCATCTGGTCTTTGTTCTACTGAACAGAGTACAGTACAGTGACAAAGCAAAACTTACATGTCGGCCAAAAAATATTTTTGATTTAAAAATTAGGTTTCACTACTTAAATTTACATTTAACTTCCCAACATTGTTTAAATTGGAAGCAAGTCTTTTCTTATACAATAACTATAATCTATGTGCAATTATTTTAAAAGTGGTTAAATTACCTCAAAACGTCACTAGGAAATGACATTTAAGACCTTTTATAACAAATATTCTACAGCTACCTAGGCAATATTATCCTATTAGAAGTATTAAGTTGTTCCTTCCAAGCCTCTGTCTGAATTTCTATATGGGCCCAAGGAGCAAGGTTTTATCTGTTTTACATGAAGTTCATTGTTTAGAGCTGTCCCTTATGGATCTTATTTTAATGTATCAAACAACAAAGGTAATGTCAGTCCTTAAAAAAAAAAAAAAAAAATTCCTGCTTTGCATTTCTTGCAATTAAAAGGTTTTCTGATTTACAAACCAAATTTTCATCAAATTAAAAGGAAGTCCTAGCTGACCGATCAACATGGAAAAATATGAAAGTTACACTGAACTTTAAATGTCTATCCCCATGACAGTGTATACTGTCTTTTCGTTTGTTAGAACCAATGGAGACATGAGATTAATCTAATACAGCCTAATTAAACACCCATTCACACATGAGGGTCTTTAATGGTACTACAGGCACAAATGCTACTTTGTATGGCAGTTATATTTGCATTTTTTAAAGTTAGACAACAGATATTTTTGAATACAAAGAAAATAGGAAAAAATAAAATATGGGAGAGCATCCTTTTGAAATGGAAGCAATTTTGTGTTTTCTGCAAAGATAATTATTATATGCACAATTTAGGTTTCATTCCAGATATTGGGACCAAGGTGCTTTTCTAATTTTAGTTATTTTATCAAAATGTATAATCATGGTTACAGTGGCTACATGTCTGGAGCACCATCTTGGAAGAAAAAAAATCATCATGTTTTCCTGGCTCTGTTAATAGCTGTGTGACCTCTGGCTTCCCTCTTTATCTGTTTGTGCCTTGACTTTTTTCATCTATGAAAAGGGAATATTTGTCCCTTACCTACCTCTATTGGGCTACTGCCAAGTTTAACTAGAATAATATATTGTTCTTGGGAAGAAAGTATGTTATGAATCTTGTAAGCCTTTAGTTTTCTCATTGTTTAACTTCTACCATACTATGAGGAGAGACAGTACAGTATATTTGTTTATATTCAGCCGAACTCTTTTACTTAAGTTTGGCATTTTTGGTTCTAGAGTTAATGAAAATAAAATATAAATGATTGGATTTTTTGAAGGTTGGAGTAATCACCCACATCTTGGTGATTTTTATCATATAACCTTGTTATCATCTGCAAGATATTTTTATAAGCATAACTGGTTTTAGAAAATGGATTTTACAAAGAAGTAGTCAACACAGTAGCACGTAGAATGAGTGTAAGCCTGTAAAAAAACACTAGAAATTTGGTGAAAAATTCTTAATCTAGTGGTACCTCAAGAGAAAGTAAACTATTTAATCTACAGTGTTTTGAAAATACCTTAATTTTTCTTTTGAGTCCTAAAATATTAGGTATTGGACAATATGAAACCCTGATGCAGAAATTCGTAAGATTTTATCATTTCGGTATTTATTAGAAGCACTCCCAAACTCAACCATTTCCAAAATATACACTGGATACAATTAACTCTATTTCCATTTCTAGGATTGAAATGATGTGATTTAACTTCTTCACATTTCAACTGAATCATCTATTAAGTGATGAGATTGAGCTAGATTACCAATAAGACCATTTCCAGATCCAAAATTAACATAGCTAGTATTTGGATATATCATTCTTAGAATTTTAGGCACATAAATATCATACCCAAATCTAAACGGTATTTTGTCGGGTATATGTCCATTTATTTGATGTATGTTTATTAAACACTGAACACATGCCAGGAATTTGTTAAATTCTTGAAACCTAGAAAAGGAACAGATTTGGAGGCAAGAAAAGATTACCTTACTAAAGTCTGACTAAGATCAAAGTCTATGAGCATCTAATGCCTTGGCACAACAGAGTTAGATGTGCTTTAAAAATATTAGTGGGTATGGTAAACAGTGTTATGTTTGCTAATATTCTGTCTGTCCCTGAGGGAGGGTTATACTTCCCTGCCTTTATGAAGTCAGGCTAGGTATGTGAATTGCTTTAGCTAATGATATATGACCAGAAGTAAGAGGTATCATCTGCAGGAGAAGATTTAGGAATCAGTCCATATTTTGTTGTGCTTTCTTCTCCCTTTGTCGTGGTTACCATCAATGTTCTGAAGAGTTTCTATTCCACTAAAATGGGTACCAGAGTGAAGGCTACGAAGACAAAGAGCAAAATGTCCAACTGATCCAGAAAGGATATTACAATGAAAAAGAAGAAAAAAACTTTCCTGTTAAGATACTAGGATTTGAGGGCCCCTGGGTAACTCATAGGTTAAGTGTGTGCCTTCAGCTCAGGTCATGATCCCTGAGTCCCAGGATCAAGCCCTGCACTGGACTTCCTGCTCAGAGGGGAGTCTGCTTCTCCCTCTGTCCCTCACCCCATTGATGCTCTCTCTCTCAAATAAATTTAAAAAATATTTTTTAAAAAAGATACTAGAATTTGAGGATTGTATATTACTGTAGTATAACTTAGCCCAGTGGTTTTCAGAGAATGGTTTGGGGTTTCCTGGGACTCCTGAAGCTCCTTCAGGAGATCCACAAGGAAAAAATTATTTTCATAATAATATGAAGATGTTATTTCCCCTTTTGCTCTCATTTCTTCACAAATGCAAAGCAGAGTTTTCCAAGGTTCTACATGGTGTGTGATGTTGCAACACACCTGATACAGAAATTGATGTAAGAATCCAATGCATAGGGATGCTTGGGTGGCTCAGTTGGTTGGACGACTGCCTTCGGCTCAGGTCATGATCCCGGAGTCCCTGGATCGAGTCCCGCATCGAGCTCCCAGCATCACGGGGAGTCTGCTTCTCCCTCTGACCTTCTCCTCACTCATGCTCTCTCTCTCTCTCTCAAATAAATAAATAAAACCTTTTAAAAAAAAAAAAGAATCCAATGCATAGAGATCTGAAAAAAATGTATAATGATGGTACTGTCCTTGCTAAATTTTTTTTTGTTCTTGGAAATCTAGTAATTTTACATAAAAATTTACTATTTATATTAACATGCTATAGATTTATTATTGTTATTTTAAAATTTTACCTATTTTTAAGTTTTCTTGATTTAATTGCTAATATAAAAAAAAAGATCAGTGGATATAAACTACTTCAACAAATGCTCTTTTGAAGTCCTCAGTAATTTTTAAAATAAAGAGACCAGAGACCAAAAGCTGGGACCTCTCCCACATTATCTTGACTGATGCAATAGGTTCCACCAGAAATAGCTTATAAGAACTAATTAAGTCCTGACATTTGTGGACTTCTGTGGTAAACAAACTATAACTTTAAAAGTATGGTTAGACAAGGACACCTGGGTGGCTCAGTGGGTTAAGCCTCTGCCTTCAGCTCAGGTCATGATCCCAGGGTCCTGGGATCAAGCCCCACATCGGGCTCTCTGCTCAGCGGGGAGCCTGCTTCCCCCTCTCTCTGCCTGCCTCTCTGCCTACTTGTGATCTCTGTCAAATAAATAAATAAAATCTTAAAAAAAAAAAGTATTGTTAGACATAACAACTCTGAAAAAGACAGTGATTTCTCTGACATCAGCAGTAACAACACTTTTTTAGATATGTCTCCTGAGGTAAGACAAACAAAAGCAAAAATAAACTATTGGGACCTTATCAAAGTAACAAGCTTCTACACAACAAAGAAAACAACCAATAAAACTAAAAGACAACCTACTGAATGGGAGAAGATATTTGGAAACAATATTATCCAAAATATATAAAGAACTTATACAACATATATGATAAAGGGTTATTATCCAAAATATATAAAGAAGTTATATAACTTAACACCAAAAAACCCCCACAAATAATCCAATTAAAAAATAGGCAGAGGACATGAACAGACATTTTTCCAAAGACATAGAGATGGCCAACAGACACATGAAAAGATGCTCAATTTCACTTATTATCAGGGAAATGCAAATCAAAACTACAATGAGATATCATCTCACACCTGTCAGAATAGCTAAAATCAACAACATCAACGATGGCTAAAATAAAAAAGTAAAAACAACTGTTAGGATGTAGAGAAATTGGAACCCTCACGCACTCCTCATAGGAATGCAAACTGGTGCAGCCACTGCAAGAAACAGAATGGAGTTCCTCAAAAAGTTAAAAATAGACCTACCCTATGACCTAATAATTGCACCACTGGGAATTCACCCCAAAAATACAAAAACACAAATTCAAAGAGATACATGCACCCTGATGGTTATTATAGCATTCCTTCCAATAGACAAATTATGGAAGCAGCCCAAATATCCACTGACAGATGAAGAGATAAAGAAAATGTGGTACATGCGCGCGCGCACACACATACACACACACACACACACACACACACACACACAGGAGTATTATGCAGCCACAAAAAAAGAATGAAATCTTGCCATCTGCAACAACATCAGTAGAGCTAGAGAGCATAATGCTAAGTAAAATAAATCAGTCAAAGAAAGACAAATGCCATATGATTTCACTGCTATGTAGAGTTTAAAAGACAAAACAAATAAATAAAAGGAAAAAAAGAGAAGGAAACCAAGAAACGGACTCTTAACTATGGAGAACTGATGGTTAACAGAGGGGAGATGAATGGGGGAATGAGTGAAATAGGTGAAAGGGATTAAAGAGTACACCTATTGTGATGAGCACTGAGCAATATACAGAATTACTGAACCACTGTACTGTATACCTGAAACTAATATGACCCCGAAAGTTAACTATACTGGGATTAAAATTTAAAACTTAATAAATGAATAAAAGTATGGTCAGAGTCAATCACATTATTTAGTTATTTAACAGAATCAAATAGAACTTTTTCATGATGTGTAACAAAAGAAGAGGCACTGCCTAATGCAACTACTGTAATTATTAGTCTAGACACAATAAACTATTCTTTGGTAGGATTTGACAGAGTAGATTTCCTTCTTTATTTTGTCGAAAGAGTAAGTGTAATTTCTTGCAATAAGTATGAAAATATATAAGCTACATTAGAATCACCCTACAAATGTATAATTTGTCCCATTTATAGGGCAAGGGTAATAGGAAAGGGAACAGAAGCAAGATAAGTTGTAATATATGAAATTCTGAAATCATGCTTTAGACAACCATTCAGACACATTGTAACTGACTGCTACAGACCATACCCAAGCAGAAACAATCGGACTTAAAAATATTTGGGCCTGTCATCTCTCTTTCAGGTCTGCAGTTTCTATATCAAGTTGCTATCCCTGGCATGTTCATCCATAAATGTGTTTTCTTCTTTTTTCAAGTGGTGAAGTGCATTCCTTCAAGTCCCTAGAGAGTAATGATGATATTGTCTATGGATTTCCCTCCATTTCCACCCAACGATCCTTCCTGGTGCTCCATGTGAGGCTGGGATTCCATAAATGCAAGCAGGTTAAGTAAAACAAAATTGGGGTACCTGGGTGGCTCAGTCAGTTAAATGTTCTTTAAAAAAAATAAAAACATTTTTAAATAAATAAATAAATAAATAATTTTAATAATCTCTAACTCTAACCATTGTCCAACCACTAAATAAGTAAGTAGCCTCATAGGGGAGACGTTTGACAATTGCTTTCTATCAGTTTTCCCGAACATGTTATTATGAAGTCAGTAGTGTATGAAATATCAAAGGGTTATTCAAGATTAAACAGATCAAATCTAGCACCCATGTCCCACTGAAGAAACATTTCTGCTATCTAGCATATTTCCTGGATGGGCTATGCTCTGTTCTGACTGTAGTAGAGGGGCATTTTCATTTAAATGTATTCCCCCTCCTTACATCAGAGAGTTGTAGAAACTTCTCAAGGAGTTTATTATCTTAAAACATAAAATATTTCTTCTATAATTATCATTAGCCAATCTTTAAAAAAGTGTTATGTGTATATCATAGGTGCAGAATTTCTTAGTTTATATACATTGTCTACACTGCATGCATTATCTGTCTTCTGGACAAGTTTGTGAGATAATTATGCTTACCCCCATTTTAATAAAACAAAACAAAACAAAACAAAACAAACAAAAACCTTTACTAGAGTAAGAGATTTCTCCAGGAATAGATATCTAGTAAGTACTGGAAAGAGAATTAAAACCCAGAATCAATTCCAGAATTATACTGCTTTTTAACTAAGATATGAACATAACACTGAAGTTTATTTTTAACCTACTAGTAAAAAAGAAACTACTGTTTCCTTCAAATGATCTCTAAATTGTATTATAAAAACCGAATTGTTTATCCACAGCTTTAGTGTAAATATGTGAGAATTTTTACATACACTAAGAAAAATCACTTCTTCTGAAGTTCAAAATATTTATTTTTATTTTTTTCTTTACCATGTCCTCAATTAAATTTCTTCTTTTAAAAAATAATTCTATTTATAAATTTGAACAAATTGAAATAGACTTGTCTTGAAAATAACTTAGAGATAATTATGTTCTAAATTTTTAAAAAAGAAATGTTATGGTAACAATTATTTTAAGATTTCTAGTAGGTTGGCTGATGGTGATTGTTAACACAATAGTTAATCCGTTTGTATTTTTAGTAGGTATTATCATAAAAATAATTAAAAGTTCTTACATTCAGATTTTCTGGTGAATTATTAAAAATAGTTTGTGTGTCATAATAATCCTCTAAAAAGTCAGTTAAAACCCCTACCCAAATCTACAAGATGGAGTAATTTAAATTTAGATCCAAGCAATAAACTCAATACCAAGATTAATAAAAGCAATGGAATAACAAGTCACTTTTGAATTTCTTTTTTTTGTTTTTTACAAAGACTTGTATTTTTTTTTATTTTTCAAGGTTTTTTTTAAGGGAATTTTATCTTTTTAAAATTTTATTTTACTTTTTAATCAGAGCAAGAGCGTGAGCACAAGCAGGGGGAGGGGCAGGCAGAGGGAGAAGCAGGCTCCCCGCTGAGCAAGGAGACTGGATGCAGGACTCCATTCCAGGATCTTAGGATCTTAACCTGAGTCAAAGGCAGCCAGGAACCCAGGCGTTCCTCAAGTGTTTATTTAAATTCCAGTTAGATGAAGTGCCTCGGTGGCTCAGTGGGTTAAGCCTATGCCTTCGGCTCAGGTCATGATCCCAGGGTCCTGGGATTGAGCCCCACATGGGTTCTCTGCTCAGGGGGGAGCCTGCTTCCCTCTCTCCCTCTGCCTGTTTCTCTGTCTACTTGTGATCTCTCTCTCTCTCTGTGTCAAATAAATAAATAAAATCTTTTTAAAAATATTTAAATAAATAAATTCCAATTAGTTAACATATAGAATAAACACTAGTTTCAGGTGTAGAATTTAGGGATTCATCATTTACATACAAAACCTGGTGCTTATCAGAACAAGCACCCTCCTTAATGCCCATCACTCATTTAACCCACCCTCTCCTACCCACTTTTTACTTTTTTCTAGTGGCAGTAATCCTAAAAGTATATGTTTTCAACCTTCCTTATCTTCAGAGTTTGATATAAACAACTATGAACCTCCAAACTCTCCCGAAGAATGACAGGCCATTTTACAAGGTGTGAATGATACCGGAAGACAAGCACAGGCAGGACAGAGGGAAGCCAACTTTAAAATTGGCTGCTATTACTGTCCCTTTCTCTCTGGAAGTTTGAAATTCTACCTCAGGTTACTACAGAAATGTCTAGTGATTGTTGGGGTATTCTAATTCATATCTGACAGGAATATGCAAACCAAAGAAACTTAGTGGTCTAGATGTTATTTTCTTAATATCTCAAAATTCATTACATAACACCTCCTTAACATGATTTCTTTCTTTCCTTCCAAAGAGCAACATCTTCTCTTGGCACTTTCTTCTGATTAGGATGGTTCCTCTCAGCCCTTTCCAAATAAAATTCACTTAGTCTCTAGCAACCCCTTAAACTTACCTCATCTCTCACCCTAAAAGATGCCTCTTTCTTTGAATGGACACTACAACTTCAACAACATGTATATGTGTATGAAAACCACAAAGTAACACATTAGATTCTTGATATTAATAGATTTATCATTCCTGGCCTCCCCTCACCATTAGATACAGACTCCATAAAGATAAGGACCTTGTTATATTCATCAGATGCTCAAGAACTACCAAATAAATAAATAAATGAGACCCAGTAACTCAATGGTCTACAATGTGTAATCGACAATGATGTTAGGTACGGTGCATATAGTGGGTGATGAGGCTAGTCCACAGAGGGCCAGCAAGCTCCTAAGTGAGTTTCAGAAGCACCTGATGTTTTTGCGGTAAATGGTTTCCTTTGGTGGCATTGTCAATCTCAGAATTCTCAAAAGCCCCTTCTATAGTTTTAGTGAAATTTAAGGGTCTAATACATAGTGCTTCTGTATGCAGGCAACACAGTGCAGAAGTATAAAAAGGATTTTGCAGCCAGAATCCTTCAGTTCAAGTCTCAGTTTTGACACTAACTAGCTATATGATCTTGGGAATAGAAGTATTTATATTTCCAAAACTGCAAGGCTTAAAGGATACACAAAGAACACAACACAATGTCAAACATAGTAGGTGCTTAATAATTATTTTTACTATCATAAAATTTCTAAGTGATCTCCAAAGCTGAGAATTTGGGCCTCTAACTTAAGATAAATAAATTAATAAGAATGAAAGAATGACTAAAGAAGAATTAATTTGGGCTTAGAATTCAGTTTAGAAGAAATGTTTAGTGTTACTAGAAAGAAACTGGAGCTGTTGGAAGTTGCAGTATAGACATCTATAATAAGAGTAAGTTAAGTGCAGATTTTAACACTATCTTTTATTAGACAACTCTGTGCTGAGACTCAATCCCAGTAAAAACCAGCAGGAGTCAGGCACGTACATTTTAGCCTATTACCAAGAAATCACTTACCTCTAGTGCCTGAGTAACCAGTATAACCTCAAAGCAGAGTCTGCTTATTTTTGTTTTGAAAACATTAAATATTCCAAAACATATTCCGGCTTACACACCAATTGTGAGAATTTTGTTTGCCTACATTTAAAAACAAACACGGAGTTTTTCTTAAACCATACTTCAATTCTTCTCTTCAGGTTCAATTATCATAGGTTGTAGAATCTTCAATGTAAAGAGACTGCTGCTTGAGCAGCACTTTATTGAAACAAATAATCTTTCCATATTTAAAGGGTCAAATCCTAGAGCATATCTGCAAATCTGTAAGAAATTTAAGTGAGTCTGCCACTCATAGGTATGCTGTGGTTGAAATTCAATGCCTATGAAGCGAAGCTATAAAGAAATGACCTTCCCAAAGTCTGTTAACTGATCCTATGAGAAATGGAAAGTTATGAGAAAATGGAACTATCTCTAGGCTTAGTTTCATGCAGCATGGATAACCAGAAGCAGAAGCCCTTCTGACGTAAGAATCAATAGTTTCGGAGGGAAAACTCTCAGCCTTATCAGTGAACGATGACCTGTCCAAAGGGGACTTTTTAGCCCTTATCTAGCTTGTCTTCCGTCTTGCATATAATGCTGTCGACCTCCTCAAATTCTTTCCTATTCCGTAACAATACTCTTAAATTTACCTCCTATTTCTCCAGACATTTCTTTTCAGTCACTTTAACGGATTCTTCTGTCCTAAGGGGCCAACCTCAGACCTTTTCTCTATTCTCAAATTATTTCAAGCAGGGTCAGAGAATCATCTGCCACAAAACATCTTTTAGCCTTGTTAAAATTCAGATTACTAGGCCTGCTTCCATACTCCTGAATTAAATGCTCTAGATATGGGAGGAAATAAATGGTTTCTTATAGTAGCACTGTAAATCTCAGAATTCTCAAGAATTCAAAGGCCTCATTAAAAGTCCTCTGTGAAATTCACGGGTCTTTATTTTTATTTTTTAAAGATTTTATTTAGTTATTTGACAGATAGAGATCACAAGTAGGCAGAGAGGCAGGCAACCAGGCTCCCTGCTGAGCAGAGAGCCCAGTGCAGGGCTCCAATCCCGGGACCCTGGGATCATGACCTGAGCCAAAGGCAGAGGCTTAACCATCTGAGCCACCCAGGTGCCCCTCACAGGACTATTTTATATAATGCTTCTATCCTGAGGCAACACAGTGTAGGAGTGAGGGGAGGAGACTTTCAGACAGAATGCTTGGGTTCAAGTCTCAGTTTTGGCACTTATTAGCAATATGACCTTGGAAATATAAATTCCACTCACTTCCAAGACTGTGAGGTTCAAAAAATAATATATGTAAAGGGCTTGATGCAATGCTACACGTACTAAGTGCATTTTTGACAAGTTACCTGGTTGATTCTAATGCGGATCAAAGCTAGAGAACCATTGGGTGATATCACTCATTTCCAAGGTGCCAGATCCACTTGTAGGATGATTATTTAAATAAAACTCTTCAGTGTGGGGTGGCTGGGTGGCTCAGTGGGTTAAAGCCTCTGCCTTTGGCTCAGATCATGATCCCGGGGTCCTGGGATTGAGAGAGCCTGCTTCCCCCTCTCTCTCTGCCTGCCTCTCTGCCTACTTGTGATCTCTGTCTGCCAAACAAATAAATAATAAAATCTTTTTTAAAAAAATTAAACTCTTCAGTGACTTCCCACTGTACCCATTGTATACAATCCTGCATCATCTCACTTTTCTTTGCCTTTCCAGCTTCTTCTCTTGTTCTCCCTTCTGCTAAGAACTAGTCATACAGAAATTCCTACTGGTATTATTTTTTGGCTCTCAGCTTTCCTAGCGGCTCTTCACTGTTTCTAAAATAATTTATCTGTCTAGGCAATTTTGCCAGACTCAAAATTTGTCCCGTCTCAGCCTGGATGTCAGTTCCTTCTTGATCACCCAGGTTTGAGTTTGGTACTTCTATGAGATATCATGCACTTTAAGTTATTTGTTTCTATCCCCTAGAAGATATTTCCACTTCCATACCCTGGCATATATTAAGAAAGTGTATCAGTGCATTATTAATGCAAGGTGTATATTAATAAGGTGCATCAATGCAAATTGATGGATGAATCAATGACTCACAGATCATGCTTCCAGATCAGATCTCTTCCCTAGGCCTTCATATTACACTGCACATGTAAAAAACTAAATTCATTATCTTCCCTAGAAAAATATTTCCTTCCTCCCACCTAATTCTTCTTTTCAGTGAAACACATAAAAATTTGCCCAACTGCTAAAACTAGCCAGTTGAGGATTATCCAAGACAGCTCTATCTCCCTTATCCCCATATCCAATCTGTCATACTGCACATTAGCAATAGCCTGGCTCAAAGATTTTTCCAAAGTATGGTTATTGAGGTTTGATTTAAGAGGGTATTTTGAGTTCACATGTTTACCTTCCCTCTTTATTAAAAACCCATTGAAGAAACAGTAAAGAAGTACAAAAGGGAATAAATTGATAATAGCCTAAGAACAGGAAGACCAGAGTTTGATGACTTGCTGTAAGACAGGAAGCACGTGGAAGCTATCATAATAGACAGAC